>CM052163.1:2402225-2414975 GCA_028455555.1 Augochlorella aurata | reverse complement strand
TGCACAACACGGAGAATCGAAAGGCATCGATCCTCCTTATCGATCCACGTTGGTCAGGGGTTGGCGGGAATGGAAAGGTTGAAAGCATGGCCTGCGGAGCCTTGATTCGAACATCGTGTATATCCGATCGATTATTAAAGTCCAATTAAACCGTCACATTCGAGTGGTGTTTAAGAACGTATTGGCCGAGTGTTCCCAGATTCTCTCAAGGTCTCGTTGAAGGGAATCCTCGCGCGGTATACCGTGGTTTATGAGCTGCCATTACCGGGATCGTAGAGGGATGGTGCTAAACAACCGATTGCACAAGAGAAATTGGATGGCCCGTTTTAAGTGCCAATTCCGTTTCGCAATGGCTGCGAGTCTACGCTAGAACGAGGCTGTGCACCTGGGACAGTACGTGTCAGCCTGCCATTATCGAGTTTCGAGCGCAGACAGCAATTAATTAAATATGTTATCGAGCAGTGAAACAATATAAATTATCCCCCGTTTCACAGGGTGATGTATTCAAAATGGTTTAAGATGCTTCAAGAATGTTCGAGAATGTTCAGGAATGTTTAGGAATGTTTAGGAATGTTTAGGAATGTTTAAGAATGTTTAAGAAATGTTTAGGAATGTTTAAGAATGTTTAAGAAACGTTTAGGAATGTTTAAGAAATGTTTAGGAATGTTTCAGAAATGTTTGGGAATGTTTAGGAATGTTTATAAATGTTTAGGAATGTTCTGGAACGTTTCAGAATGTTTACGAATGTTCAGGAATGTTTAAGAACGTTTGAGAATGTTCAGGAATGTTTCAGAATGTTTACGAATGTTTATGAATGTTTTAGACACATTTGAGAATGTTCAGGAATGTTTGGGAATGTTTAGGAATGTTTGAGAATGTTTAAGACTGTTTAGGAGTGTTCAAGAATGTCTTATATTGTTCAAGAATGTTAGAGATTGTTTGAGAATGTTAAAGGATGTTAAATAATATTCAAGAGAGTTGTAGAATGTGCAAGAATGTTAGAAAATCTTCGAGAATGCTAAAGAATGCTCAAGAGTGTTGGAAAATGTTTTCAGAATATTGAAGAATGTAGGACAGTGTTAACAAATGTAGAAGAATGTTGGATAATGTGGAAGATTCTTAAAGAATGTTAAAGAATGTACAAGAGTGTTGAAGAATCTTTTAAGAATGTTGAAGAATGTTTTAAGAACGTTGAAGAATGTTTTAAGAACGTTGAAGAATATAGGACAGGGCTGGTAAATGTTGGAGAATGTTGCAGAATGTTGCAGAATGTTGAAAACTGTTAAAGAATGTTAATGAGTGTTAAAGAATATTAGAGAATGTTAAAGAATGTTAAAGAATGTTAAAGAATGTTCAGGAATGTTCAAGAAAGTGAACTAATTCTCAAGAGCTTAGGAAAACGTTGAGCAATGTTTAAAAAAATCGTCCAAAATCTTACGGAATGATGAAGAATGTTAAAAAATCTTCAGCAATGTTGAAGAATGTAGGACAACGTTAAAAACCATGGAAGAATGTTGGACAATCTTGAAAAATGATAAAAAGTCTTGAAGAATATTGAAAAATATTAGAAAATATTGAAGGATGTTTCAGAATGTTTCAGAATGTTTCGGAATGTTTCGGAATGTTTCGGAATGCTTCCCACAAAGTTGCCCAAATATCTGTCCCGCCATTATCAATCCCCAGCATCAACCATCCAACTCGTCGCGCAGCACGCTAACCTATTCAAGAATGTTCAAGAGAAATATAATAATTACGTCTCTATATTCCATGCAACACTGTTGCGGAATGTGAAACTTCACATGGAGTTGCGCGCGGAGCCAGCTGTCTAGTTATTTCTAATTAATCAAATCAAACATCCGCGTACTTGGACGAACTTCTTCGCCAATTAAAATGTTCTTCCCTTCCGTAATATTCTGCGAAATAACGATCCGCTTCTTCGGCTGTGCCACCGGTAAACGTCTTTGTTACGGTGTCTCACGACAGCGGCAACGATCGAAGCGAGATCGCCGGATCGTCACTCGGCGAGGAACGATGAACTCGCGTAACGCAATTATTGCAGTCGATCGTCGAGCACCAACACACCATCGCGTCATACCACCCGCGCTCATCTTTCGGGCTCTGGCTCTCTGAGAACCTTGCCTGCAATCCGTTTTGCGTTAGATGCCGCCGATATCCAGGAACAATGCAACGCATTCGAGATTATGACATCTGAATTCTAAACGGAAAAACTGTGCACAGTTTGCTCGTCTCTGTCGACATGCTCCGAGAACTATTCTCACGTGCTCGCAACGGTCGTCGAACGAGCTTTTATCGTGTGCTCTTGCTAGTTTCAACCGCTGCAACTTGCCGAATTATTAACCGCAATTGTTGCAAACGCAGCCATGCGGTGTTGCCGATACAGTAGTACAAATACAGTGTTGCCAATACGATGACAGCTATACAGTGTTGCTGACACAATCGTAGCTATACGATGTTGCCGATACAATAGTAGCCATGCGGTGTTGCCAATACAATGGTAGTCATGCTGTGTTGCCGATACAGTAGTAAAAATACAGTGTTGCCGATACAATGATGAAAACGCACAGTGTTGCCGATACAATGATGAACACGCACAGTGTCGCCGATACAATGGTAGACATACAGTGTTGCCGATACAATACTATCCATGCAGCGTTGCCGATACAAAGATATTCATACAGTGTTGCCAATATAGTAGCAATATCGTCACAGATTAATTTTTTTATAAAACTTTGTATTCGAGGAAGTGTTTTATTTTGTTTAACTATTATTAATTTTGTTTTCTTATTATTAATAATTATATTATTATTAAGAAATATATTATTGTAAAGATTACACTTTGCAAAATCGATTTACACCATTCTAATTAACCCATCAAATTATACGATTGGAATTGCCGCAACATAACCTCGATACAAAGTTAGTTTCTAATTTTTTATTAAGAAAATACCGTGTCCCGGACCACTAAACAGTGTCAAACGTGTCCAGCCTATCTTAATTACGGTTCTGTTACGCGTCGTTTACGAGATAGCGGCACGCACGATTACAGTATTATTACGTGTCCACTTTCTAGTCAGGCCTCGGACAGAGTTCTCGCTTGTTTTAGCGTCAAATGACATAACGAGTTGGGTTAGACGCGTTATCGTAAGAAGATTGATGGGCCCTCGATCGGTGCTTAGCTAGGAACAAAGTCAGCGCATCGACGTGTCGCCTGACATTTGATCGACGATTCACAAGAGAACGTGGCCACTTTTGTGCCAGTGTCTCTTGGACGAGCCACTCGACCTATATAACTCTTCCGATACCGGTGCATTCACTGGCGTGCACTATAGTAATTAATAATCTCTGGAATGATTTCTGCGAACAATGAAACGTTTCTGCAATGAAAATTATCTACAAAAAAACACTGAAATAGACATTGTCTGCATGAGAACAGATTTAACATTTAAATAAATTAATAAATAATTTAATATCGTCACCATTGTCTATAGTAGTTATTGTCTATAGTGTATTGTCTTATGGTGTAACATGGTGGCAGCTTGATACTTCAACCAACAACTCAATTATCCTTTCTAATAGTCTCTTACCGATGACTGTTTTTCTAAATTTTTTTAAATAAAAAATAGGGTTGCAAAATTATGCTACTTCCAGGAATCAATGGATTCCTGAGATCATTTGAAGAAACTTTTTCCTTTGCGAAAATCGTCTACGAGGCTTCGTTTACGAGTTAATAACGAAAAACACGGGCCAATCGTAGCCGATGGGCGGGGCGATTGCAATCGGGGCGTGGCGCTATCCGTTTTTCGTTAATAACTCGTGAACGAAGCCTCGTAGAACATTTCCGCAAAGGAAAAAGTTTCTTCAAATGATCTCAGCTACCTCATGGCGCAAAGTTTGTTATAACATTACAAACTCTTCCACTATAACGCAAAATTAGGACCGGAGCCTGTTAGAGCACCTCTAGGAAGCAGAATTCTCTCGCAGATCCAATCCCAGACATAAATACCCTGTAGCAATATTCAGTCACGACGTCCTGGCGACAGCTGTCCTCGCGAAAACCTCCGCGGCTTTATTAATATAAACAAGCGACGACCTCCATTGCTGACGATAACCATATTCAGGACAGGCTGCTCGCGAGAACCATTCCGTAGCGTTCACTTAAAGCGAGGCGAAACTCATCATCGATAAATTTTACCGAACGACTGGTGTCGTAAACATTACGTGTCGTTGACTCGGATCGGCCACCTGATCGTCGCGTCCTTCGCCGTCCCTGTCGCGTTACCTCAGCCGGTGATCCGACACCGAGTGACACCCTTCGTCTAATGACACCCTTCGGCGCGGATCAAAAGGCTCTTCTGTCACGCCGAATCCTTCGTCCTTGGCCGAAGCAGCGCGCTGTGGTCATTGTTATAACTTTTTAACCAGTAGAGATATTTCAATGAAACTTTCACTATAAAAATATTTTTATAAATGCCACTTTTAGCTGTAAATAATTACATAATTTTTACATTTGTTAATGAACAATTTTTGATGATACTTTTTACGAAAAAGGAAATTGTTTAGGCATGGATTGGGGGATACGTTGAATATTTATTGGTCAATGCAAAATTGAAGGAAAATATATTCGAAACTGTTAATTATTAATATTGTTAAAGCAGTAAATAAGTATTTAATATAATTATACGTATATAATTACAGTGAAATAATATATAATATTGTCAAATAATAAGTAGAAACCTAATCATAAATAAATATCGAAAATATTACTGATTAATATTGTTAAACAATAAATAAATATTCAATATAATTATACGTATATAATTACAATGAAATAATATATAATATTGTTAAATATAAGTAGAAATTAGATCATACATAAATATCGAAAATATTACCGATTAATATTGTTAAATAATAAATAAAAGTTCAATTATAAATAAATATCGAAAAAATTATGCTGATCAATATTGTTAAAAAAGAAAGTCAATAGCATTAAAATGGCGGGCTGTAAGACTCTTCTCCCGTAAATTATTTATGTTTCATAAACATTTTATCGTGACATGGACATTTAAATGGCAAAATGGAGGTCGATTTTCGGCGGATCGCTGAGCCATGCGACGGCCACGCGTCCGCCGAGGACCGGCGTCCTTCGCTTCTGGCACCTTGCGTTAGATAGCAACCGGTGTCATCCGACGCAACCGCGCGCACATGTTGGACCTTTTCAGGCAGCGTTCGTCTTCGCGTTGTCCTTCTCGCTCGCCGGCACTCTCACTTTCTTCCACTCCGGCCCTGGTACACAACACACATACACACACACACACTCTCTCTTTCTCTCTCTTTCTCTCTCTCTTTCCCATCCGGCCTCTCCTCGCGGCGTCTTTCTCCACGGCTCCCACCCTCCGGCATTTCACTCCCCTCGCAGCCGGACGCGTCCTATCCTCTCCTCGCGAAAGAGTTACAGCATCCTCCCGCGGACGTCGGCTCGCAATAATCGCATGGACCGAACGTTCCGGCTCCCCACCATCGAATCGGGTGAATCCTATAAATGCTCTCCACGTTCCTCGAGACGAAGAAGTCACCTCTCCCGGGGCCGGCCAGCTCCCGCGTGAGACACGCACCTCTATGTCCGCAACCGAAGTGTCCCTTCCACGCATGGTGAACTGTTTCGTTGGTTCTCCCGGGAAATAGACCGCGGTTAGACGCCATGGTAAGTACAGTGCGAGAGGACCTACAGTGATACAGTGCCGCGCAGTCGGGATGTCATGGGGGTGTAGACGTGGTGCGTCGCCCGGGATTGTTCTCGTGACGGTGGACCGTGCCTGGGTGGCAGCCCCAGGCGGCGGCTTCTTCTTGCACGGAGGAGCCAGGAGGATGACACCGAGTCGCGTATTCTGTGCTTCGAGCGAATCGAATTACCGGGAAACACTGTCGGGGATTAGGGTACTAATAGGGTACTGAACCTCTCGGATTTCTGTCGACGCTAGACTATTGTTTTAAATAATTTTTTAAATAATTATCAAGGGCGGGTTTCACTTTGCCAGGTCTTAACGAGGTTGTTAAATTTTAATTTATTAGTTTGTTGTATATTGGAGGCGGATTTGGTAAAATTCTCTTCGATTTAGGTGGACTGTACTTTTATAGTCTAAAGGGTGGTTTTTTTAATAATTTTTGAGAAAAATTTAACTCAGTGCGATTTTTAGATTTTTATTTATTTATTTAGATTTTAAAATTTTTTTATTGTGATAGATTTCATTCGGGTCTAACCGAGACCTAACCGAGACCTAACATATACCTAACCCAGACTCAAGCCTAGGCCCTTTTATTTCACTCTAGTTCGTTGGAATTTTGGTAGACAATTTTTATTTCACTTCAGGATGTTGCAAAGTGGGGTGGAATATTTTTATTTTATTTTTTAGTCTGTTCAGATTATTGTAGACTATTTTTTATTTTACTGTAATTTGTTGGAATTTAGGTAGGCAATTTTTATTTGACTTCTGGTTATTGCAAAGAAGAGTAGAATATTTTTATTTTATTTCACGATTGATTCGCACACACTCCTTTCCATTCAATAAAATTAAAAAAAGCCTCAATGAAAACTAACAATAAACAACAAAATTACAATTAAATATTTAATCTCAACAAATTTCTCTCAATGTTTCTATAAACCTTGACAAAGCATATAAAAATTTCAATTAATCATAAGAGACCAAATATAGCCTATTAACAATATCTATGGGTCCATATTGACCCGGGCATTATTACTTAAGACCCAAGTGAAACTAAAGAGCTTATTTTTCGGTGCTCGAATATTGAGCCCGCCTAGTTCGAACTCGTGTATAAGTAGGACACGGTGGAGAATCGTCGTGCGATTGGTTTTTTGAGTTTACATGACACGATTACTTTCGTTGATGCAAAACAGTATTTCCACCGGTGAGCTTGCCGCTTGGTATTTACACGTACGGCGTCCGCAGCCACTCGACGGAATTAATAGCGAGACGCGAGCGACAGCCAGCTGTTATCGCGGCAAATGTCAGAGGTTATTATTGTTCCTTAACTTGGTGCCTATCCTGCTCGGGGCCCTCCGATTCCATTTGTTACGCTGTTCTGTTGGTATCGTTCATGGATAGTTTCATGCTGCAACTATTAATCCTCTGGAACGGTGGGAAAATATTTATTTTATTATAGATTGTTGCAAAATGGGGTAGACGATTTTTATTTCATTTTACATTGTTGCAAAATTCAGCTGCAATGTTTCTGGATAATTTTTATGTCATTTTACATTGTTGAGAATTGAGCTGGAATGTTTATATTTTATTTTACTTTGTTGCTATTGCGGTGGATAATTATTATTTGATTTTACATTGTTGCAAAATTCATATTAAAATAGACAATTTTTATTTCGACTTAACATTGTTCAAAATCGAGCTTGACATTGTTGCAAAATGGACTAGAATATTTATATTTTTAATTGCTTTGTTGCTATTGGAGTAGACAATTTTTATTTCGATTTAAAATTGTTGCAAATTGAGATAAAGTATTTCTAATTTACTTGACTTTGTTGCAATTCAGGTAGACAATTTTTATTTGGCCTAACATTGTTGCAAATCGAGCTAAAATATTTTCATTTGACTATACTATGTTTCAATTACAGTAGACAATTTTTATTCCACTCTACATTGTTGCTAATTATTCTAAAATATTTCCATTTGACTATACTTTGTTGCAATTAAAGTAGACAATTTTTATTCGACTTCACATTGTTGCAAATCCTGCTAAAATATTTTCATTTGACTATATACATTCTTGCAATTAAATCACACAATTTTTATTCGACTCCACACTGTCGCAATTAAATACAGAAATTTTCAATTCCACTATAGCATGTCGCGAATTAAAATGCAACACAATATACACACAAATTCTTTTCTTCCACTGCCTATCGCCCCACAAAGATCCGAATCTCCCGGCTGCAGAAATGCAGATCCTTATCCGAGGAATCCGCGACACCTGTTCACCGTGTGAAAACGCTTCCTTAATCAGACCAGCTGCCTCCCCGTACGCGTTTCGCGCGCGCGACTCACTGTTATTACTTAAATTGATTTTAATAGCAGCCGCGCGTTGCTCGCGCATCCACTCGCCTGCCCAAAGCTATCCCCGCGATCACGTAACGTGGAAACTTTTTGCTCGGGAAAGGTCAGCCCGGCGCTGCGATATACGCCCGTAAAAATTGCCTCGCAATCGAAATATTCAATTGCCGGTGGTGCATCATTAGAAATTTCAACGAGTAGGCTCTGTCGCAACCGAGACGTCTCTTGACCAGTTTTCAAGTAGCCCCGCGGTGCTGGATTCGGATTCTTCCGCGCGCGATCCCAAGCTTGGACGGTGACTTCGCGCTCGTCCTTAACGGTGGCCGGGTCACCGGTGACCCGGATATTATTATTCAATCGCATCTTTGTTACCGTTTCATCGAGCACTTTATTATTTGAAAAGTAGGTTAAGACGTATTTAATACCAGGGTCTCTCACGACCCAGCCATTTTTAGGAGACTCGGAATATCGGTTGAGAATTAAATTTTGGAAATCTGAATAGATCGGCGACGACGATAGATCCGAATTAGGATAATCTCTGGACACGTTAACATTACCCTGCTACGGCTGAAGTTCACCCGCATGCTGAAAGACTTAATAGCACCTGTACGAGTTCATCGTATTCAATGGTCTATCGCGATGTAATACATGTAATCGGCAGTTGAGCATGGGAGCCTCTTGTTCGAAGTAATCGGGGTAAAAGATCAATAGACGAGCTCTCTTAATTGCATAACAATTGATCCTCTCAAGCCTTTAAAATTTTCGAGGAGGCACTGTAGGGTCGTCGCTCGTTCGCGAGCTGATTATTTAATTATTCGTAGCGTGAGAAAACGGGATAGATGATTCTAGTATATTGTCTTTAATAATTTATAACGCAACTAATTTTCTGCGCTAATAATTAATCTGTACTAATTCACGAGACAAATAATTGTCTCTATTAATACATAATATCAATAATTGTCTCGACTAATACACAGTATTAATATTTGTCTATAATAATGTATAACAAAAATGATTGTCTATACTAATATAAACGATGTTCCAAAATTATGTTATTTCCGGGCAACTAGACATCCCTGAGATAATTTGGAGCAACTTTCTCCTTTACGAAAATTTTCTCCGAGGCGTCCTTAACGAGTTATTAACGAAAAACACGGACCAATCGTAGACGGAGGGCGGAGCGATTGCGAGCGGGGCGTGGCGTCTTCGATTTTTCGTTAATTACTCGTAAACGAAGCCTCGTGGAACATTTCCGCAAAGGAAAAAATTGTTTCAAATGGTCTTGGGAAGCCCTGTATATAATTTTGGGGCAATTTGTTCAACAAAAATAATTCCTTGTACTAATATATAACATTGTATAACAAGAATAATTGTCTGTACTATACTATAGTAAAAATGACTGTCTCTACTATTATATAACAAATATAATAATCTATACTATTATATAACAAATATAATAATCTATACTATTATATAACAAATGTAATAATCTATACTATTATATAACAAAAGTAATAATCAATAGTATTACATAACAAAAATAATAATCTGTGCTAACAGAAATAATTACGACCACAAAGTCCAACAATAGTAATTGCCAGCGAGTCTCCCGATTATGCGATTTTTCCAAGCCGATCTATAAATGCAGGAATTCCCAGTCCATTTATGGCGTTCCAGTGTAGCGTGGAAAAAGACATAGGGCACACCGTAGACCGGCGCTCGGCGAACGGCCGTTAACGTAGGCGTCGCAGAGAACCCGATACGACCTGTCGCGTAATAGCCAGCGAAAACATTAATAGGCTAATAAACTACGGACGCGATGACGCACAGGAATGTGGCAGAACCATCGAATTCGCTTCTTGCGGTTTCGCAACACCAGTAAAATCATCCAACAATCGACACGCCGGTCGAAGCGATCGTCCGATGACTCCTCTTAACGAGGTACAAAAATCATGCCGATTACCGCGGGGACCCTGGCTTTCGAAAGTCCCGTGGTTTGCCAATCGATCGATCTACAGCGCGATGATAAATTGATCGATCCCCGGAGTCCGGCGGCGAAGATACGCCGCGGTCTGAGATTCGAACCAGCCGGCCAAAAGTCGACTCCCCTATTTCAGCGTATGGATAAGATTATTCGCTGTAAAAAAATTTCCAAAAAATTTCTTCTGCACGAAAATCGAGGTTTGTTATTAATTTTTAACGTTAAATTACCCTCTCGTTTGGTTAATAAAGTGACTGAGTGCAGATAGCTGGTGCGAAACGATTTTCCGAGGCGAGGTACTTTTGGCCAGCGAAACAGGATTTCGGACCGCGCCGATTTCCAGGCTCTATCCAGGCTCTATCGCGGCTGGATCGTCACGATCGCGTCTCCGCTAACTAATCTGTCGTGGCTGACATTTATGACCGGTGATGAACAATGGCCGGCCGGCGGTAATCAGGTGAACTTTCGGAATTGACATTTGCGGTAAATGAGGGAAGATTTGAATATCGAGGACTCCCCCTCTCTCTCTCTCTCTTTCGCTTTTGATTTGTTTTCCCCAGTTGGCAAACTGTTATCCGGCGCATCAGATTGATTAGGGTCGTCCCGTGACGAATGTCACGGAAGGCTCGCGGCCGTTCTCGTCTGGCGTCTGTTAATTGTACTCATCAGCGGCGCTTACTAGGCAGAATGCGCCGGTGACTCGTGTGCTCGGTCGCATCCGGCGTTGATTGGGAACTCGTTGCGACATTTATTCCCGCGAATGCAATTTTCTGGAAACCGCGCGCCCCTCTCCAGTCCGCCGGCCGGCGGGCCGTCATTAGGCTCATATTACCATAAATCCGTTTCACGCGGCACTCGATCGAGCCCAGACACCTTGCGTCATCATCCGATTAAGCGTTTAGAGATTGACGGGACAATGAGCTCGATGACTTTTACCAACAATGCTCGGGCATTTGGCCTGAAATAGAAATTCTTGGGCTCTTCGATGATATAGCGTTATTCTGTATCAGGTCGTGGTACCTAACTCGGTACTAACGGGGACCTAACGCAGACCTAACTCTGAAACCTAGCACGGATAGCTAGCTCGGATTTAAATCGGTTCTTGTGAGCGGATCTTTGTAAAAGAGTTGGACGAACGCTAATTCCTTAATTGTTTAACATTTGCTCGAAATGTTGCAACAATTTTTCTAAATGTTTTTTTATTGTTCTATCTGTTTTGTTTAGTTGCAAATGTTTTAAATGTTTAGTTATAGATCGTGGCGTCTGTAAATTGTAAAATGCCTTGAACGTGTTGTAAATATAGATTAAGTCTAGGTTAGGTCTATGTTAGGTCTAGGTTAGGTTTTGTCTCAATCTGAGTTAGATCTAGGTCCTTCGATATCCTTCGCTGATTTGTAATTGTCAAGGTTGACTTCTAAAGTTCCATGAGCCTTATAAATATCTGCTAGATCTAGGTTAGGTCAATGTTAGGTCTGTATTAGGACTGCATTAGCTCTATTAATAACCTCCTTCATGGGTTTATGCCTCATCGAGATTTTTAATTGACTATCAAACAAATAACATAATCCTAAATTTTAGAAATATCTGTTCGGTCTAGGTTAGGTCAGGATTAGGTCAATGTTAGGTCCGTATTAAGTCTACTAACAACCTCCTTCATGCATTTATAGCTCATCGAGCTTTACAGTTGGCTAGAAAACATATAACACAACCCAGGATCTTACAAGTCTCTGTTAGATCTAGATTAGGTCAGAGTTAGGTCTATGTTAGGTCTCTATTAAGTCCACTAATAACCTCCATCACGCATTTAGGACTTTCTTCACGCGTTTATATCTCGCCTAAATCTTCAAACTGCTATCAAACCAATCAACTAACCATATTAATTATAACAACGTTAATAAATTTATAACTTATTATATTTATTATTGCAACATTATTACTAATCTTCCATTCGACAAAGAATACTTATCCTTAATTCTACGTCTCCAAAAATCATCTTCAAATTTTCCAGAAGCCTCGATTATATTTAATTCACCACCATTGTTATTAATTATAATTGACGGTACAGTCGAAGACAAAAATCCGTAGATAGTGTTCTCGTGGCCTTCCAAGGCTCCTAGTTATTTCTCAGAGAATATCAACGATGATTTAAGCTCGACTTTACGCTCTTCGATTGGCCCAGTTACCTCGTTACTCGGCCGAAGCCGTCGCCGCTTCTCTATCGCGATGATCTTCTCGGTGATAACGCCGGTGGCACGGCAGAGAGAGAGATGGAATAGGAGAGGAAGGTCAATGATAGTTCACCGGCGATGGGGCAATTGACATCCGGCGCAAACAACTTTCAGTTTCTCCGTGTCTTCTCGTTTCGCCTACCGTCCCGCTCTTTTACACCAGACTATATAGTCCCGCTTTAAGGTTTAATGGCTTCGCGTATTGCCACTTGTCCGTATTCCCTCCTGTGCCGTAATACAGCCTTGATGAGAAGGATGCACGTCTGCCGTCTGAATTCCACGCGCGCCTCAACGCGAGCATCACCTCGGACGTTTCAATTAAACCTGCCGCAGGTGGGCTGCTTTTTTTCCACTCGGTCGACAGGTACTCTAAGCTGCTCGACATTAGGCGATTGACAGGTCGCACCTTGCAGGTGCTCGACTCATAATAAATTTT
>CM052163.1:2339122-2363563 GCA_028455555.1 Augochlorella aurata | reverse complement strand
AAAGACGTCCAAGAGACGTCCTGATTTCTAAAGCAGGACGTCCATAAGACATGCATAAAATATCTCTTAGACGTCTAGAAGTCTAAAAGACGTCTTGACTCATAATACAGTACGTTTCTAGGACATTGCTGGGATGTTTCCAGGACGTTTCTAGGACGTTCGTAGGACATTCTAGACGTCTTAAAAACGTGCTGGTGCTGTCCGGCTAGCTTAACAACTAGCGAAAGGGATGATGCGCCGGCCATCCGCGTCGGCATGACACAATGGCATTGACATTCACTTCGCAGTCCCGATCCCCATGGCGTAGCAAGTAGCCCATCAGCCGGCTCCTACTACCATAACGAGCCTCCCCCACGTGCAAAGAAATTTTCTATGCCCGCGATAGAATCGCCAGTGAAAACTCCGTGGCGCGAAATGAGAGCTCGTTAGTCGCATATGGTGCTTCGGGGGAACACCGTCCGGCGTTCTTGCGAGATCCTGCGAGCAAACGCGAAACGATCTCTGCGCCCAAGTGATAACAATCGATCCTAATCCTGAAGGATGATCGGCTACGGTGGACCCTGGTATCTCTGACGAATTTGCCGCGGAATGTTTGCCACCTTGGTGTCCATCTTTCTTTGATAGAGTCGGCTCTGGACGTTTTGGTAGCTCCCTAGATGACGATTTCAGAGCGCAAGTAGCTCTCGAAGTGCACGGTTCGACGGCTAGGGTAATTTTGGGCCCGCCAATGAATGGTTACGGAGGATACCAGCCAGCAGATTCCGCGAGAGGACATGCTTGAGACGGAACGCAGGACTGCGATTAGTATATCACAGCTCGGACTTTATTCTGATCATAGTGATCGCGAGACTAGGAGCCGGTACGGTGTCATTACCAGGAAATTCGCTATTGGAGTTATGGTCGTCGTTGCGGTGGTATTGGTGAGTATAAGAGTTGATAGATCTCGCCTAATTTGGGAATTAGCGGAGATAGTTAGCGGCTCGTTGCGGTCGATTATCTTCGTTTCACTCGATTATGGATATTTTTCTTCGTTAGAGTAATCGGTTTACTTAATGTGCTATAGTTATGTTAATTATTGTAATATTGTTTATTAAGTCGTAACGCGATGTACTGTTTCACAAAATTCTTATCAGAATGTACTGTTTCACAAAATTCTTATTAGAATGTACTGTTTCTCTAAATTCAGATCGCGATGTACTGTTTCACGAAATTCTTATCAGAATGTACTGTTTTATTATATTCGAATCTTAGTGTACTGTTTTACTAAATTCAGATCGCAATGTACTGTTTCACAAGATTCTTATCTGAATATACTGATTCTCTAAATTCAGATCGCGATGTACTGTTTCCAAAATTCTTATCAGAATGTACTGTTTTACTATATTCGAATCTCAATGTACTGTTTCACTAAAAGTCCACAATGTACTGTTTCACTAAATTTAGTCCGCAATGTACTGTTTCACTAAATTTAGTCCGCAATGTACTGTTTCACTAAAAGTCCACAATATACTGTTTCTCCAAATGTACTGTTTCACTTCGTCCCACCAATTTTCATTCACATTAAAACAACAACTGCTACAACAATTCCCAATTCCTCGATGCCCTCGCTCGGCCAATATTAATCGACGTTAAATCAGCCACTAATTACATCGAACGTTGCACAATCCCTCGATCTCGTCGATCGCGGCCGGCACGGTCGGTTCCTGTTGCCACGGCCATCCGGTTCAACGACTTCCTCGGCGTGATCCCGGGCCATTATCCATCGCTCATTAACAGTTCACCGCGTCGGATCGTGTCTAAACGTTATCCGTGTTCTCGTACGTTCGCACGATTTAACGCGCCGAAGAGGGGTCGATAAATCCTTAATGAACGGCCGATGACGTAAATAGAAAATTAATAATTTATCGGGACCCTGTCCCGGTGCGATTCAATCAGGCCACCGGCTTTTTAATTGCTCGAAAGTTGGTCTAGATAACCGCGAGTCCATTAGATCCTTACTATAAAGCGATACGTGTCTGTGTTAATAATTTCCATATTGATCTGCAAGCATAACCATGCTGCGGTATTTTTTAAACAATCTACGAGCCGGTGGGACGATTTTTTAACTGAATTAATTCGTTGTCATCGTGGCAGTTGTTTAAACAAGATTAAAGGAAATATTGTATTAAAATATTGTATCAAGTGTTATTGATGTTATTAATATTATAACAAAATATTATATAGAAATGTTAGTGCAAAAATAGGAAAACAAATCTGCATAAATATAAAAATAAATAAGTAATATAAAAATATAATAATATAATAATAGAAGAATATAATAATATAATAATATAACAATACAATAACACAATAATAGAGCAATATAACAATATAACAATATAATAATATAACAATACAATAATATAACAATAGAGCAATGTAAAAATATAACAATATAATTCAATGTTAATTAAATAGGTGTCAAAATGGCGTCCGGAATAAAACAAGAACTATTTAATTAAACAGTTCGATTCACGAACAACGAAGGCTCTGATTTATAAAATGGACAATTAGGAGCATATTCGCGCTATAATTATCATAAATAATATGTGAAACCAGATAAACGGCGGTGCTCGGCCCGACAATGGCGACGATCGTCGTGAAAAGTAAAGCTTTCGTCCCTTTGTGTCTTAACGAGCCGGCATTCCGTAGAACAATGGGCGCAATTACATCTCGCCGAGTTTTCTCCCATGATTAATGTAACAGGCGCGCCGCGGCGATGCTAAAAATCACAGTTTCACCGCAAATAACTCTGCATAACCCTTCCATGCATGGCGAGCCAAGCGTCAAAGACGATTTCTGCGCGCTTCACATATAGGGCGTTAACTGTGTTTTGACACGAATTAACTCTCGTTAACGCGGCAACCGCGCCAATCGCGTTAGAAACCGAGACAGACCGGCGACAAATGCTGGCGGAACAGTTTTCTTTTCCATTCGTAGTGGATTTTCCCATCGGAAAACCCGGCCGATATCGCAACCATAAAGGCCAGATACAATCGACTGGACTGTTTAATTAGAGAAAGCACGGAGAGCCCGCTGGGAGTTTAACGCGCTCAGTCTTCCGGCGCATGCAGATTTCGAGGCGAACCTAACCTGCTTGTGTAGAACTGTGGAAATAATCGGACCAGCTATGCGGAAACTTGTTATAGCGAGCAGAAATTTTTCAGATATTTTCTTCCACGGAAATATCCATCCATTTCTTATTCTCTTTCTGTAAATTGTAACAAAAGAATTAAAAAGTGCAATATTTAAAAATATTAACTGTCCTTGAAACAGGTGATTCTTCAGGTGATTTGAAGCAACTTTTTCCTTTACGAAAATTTTCTACGAGTCTCCGTTAAGGAGTTATCGACGATCAAACGCGGACCAATGAGGGAGCGCAGCCGGCGCGACGACAGCGCCGGGGTCCGCTGCGCTCGCTGATAGGCCCGCGTTTTCCTTGAATAACTCGTTAACGAAGCCACGGACGAAATTTTCGCAAAGGAGAAAGTTTCTTCAAATGACTCGGTGCATCTTTTCCTTCAACCACTTTAACCAAAATGTTTAAATAATTATAAACATTAAGTTAAACAATGTTAATGAATTTAAAAAATTGTCGAGCCTAAAAAGTGACGTTCCTATTTTCCTTTCCATCCCAAATTGTTTATAAAAAAATGTTTAAACTGTCTAATAAAAATTTAATTTTGCAATCGAAAAAATAGGTCACCCTATAGAGGCTCTCCCGGTGTCTGATTCCAGGTCGGTATATTTCTGTACGACTTCGCATCCGCCACGGCCGTGAACAGCAAAGTGAACCAGGAGTCGAAGCACATGTACATCCTGCACCATGCCTTGAAGAAGCCGACGAACGCGACGAGGAGGTTCGCGAACGGGGCCTACGAGTCCCCGACCAATCACTCCGGTCAGCCGTTGTCTCTCCAGGACCGATCCGACAATGGGAACGCAGGGAGCGTTTTCCCGTACGCGGGCGTCGACAACGAGCTCGCCGACGCCGAGCTGCGCTCGCAGAACCTGAACAACTACAAATTACGGAAAAGAGTGCTGAAGTCCGTGGACGGGAACGGCGAGGAGTCGGCCGCGGAGGGCAAACAGCTGTTCGACAATCACGCGGCTGTCTACCGCGTGAGACAAAGGTATATGATCAGCTTGTCGCAATCTGGCCGGTTGCGTTACCGATCACGCAATCGGATCGTCGATAATCGTCGAAATCGTCGGGATCGTTGCGACATCGCGCGCCCAGCTGGACGCCGATATTCGAGACGATATTCAAGCTTCGAACGCGACATTTTTTAGGAAATTTCAATTGGCCGATCCTCCGTCGATACATCCGTCGTTTTACGTAACAGGCGCTGCAAACGGCTCGAGTCTTCTTAGTTCATTTGTAAATCAAGATCTTTCCTTTTCCACTGGAATTTCATTAAATTTCTCCGGAATATATCATCGCTCCGCAACATCATTTATCATGGTGCTTGGTCTAGACGTTTTCGTGTTTTCGAGAGGAAGAGCGCGTGTGATTTATTTTAGGAAAACCGGCTTCGATTTCGATAAATTAGGTCTAAATTAGATCTAAATTAGGTCTAGGATTATATTTACATTAATACCAGATGAATCCTAGACAGTGTAACATTCAAATTAGGTTCGTATTAGGACTACATTAGGCTTAAATTAGGTCTAAATTAGGTCTAAATCAACTCTAAATTAGGTCTAAGCCAGGTCTAACTTGGGTCTAAACTAGAGCTAAATTAGGTGTAATTTGGTCTCAATTAGATCTAAGTTAGACCTAAATTAAGTCTAACTTAATCTAAACTTCTCAACTAGGTCTAAATTAGGTTTAATTAGGCCTAAACTAGATCTAAGTTAGACCTAAATTAAGTCTAAAATCAGTATAAATGGGTCTAAACTGAATTTAAATTGGGTCTGAACTGAATTTAAATTGGGTCTAAACTAAGTTTAAATTAGGTCTAAACTAAGTCTGAATTGGATCTAAACTAAGTCTAAATTGGGTCTAAATTAAGTCTAAATTAGGTCTAAACTGGCTTTGAATTAGGTCTAGATTAATTCGAGATTAATCCTATATTATATCTGGATTAGTACACTGTCTCTAAAACCGTGTAGAAGTAGCTTGCGTTACCTGTGAATAAATATTGAACAGACACAGGTACCCGGGCTCGATCAACGAAGACGAGAGCTCCGAGGAGAGCCGGCCGACTCCGTTCCACTGGGAGCTGAAGTCGCAGCAGCCGACAGCCTTCAAGCGTCTGAAGTATCCCCAGCTGACGCAGTACCGATACCCGCACGCGTCGAGAAGCATCCAGGACATCATCAAGTACCTGACGAACGACGCCGAGCTGCCGAACAGAGGCATCAAGTTCACCGGCGTTTACGTGAACCCGAAGAAGTACGACATGACGTCCGACATCGGCGAGATGGTGGCCAACAGCGACCGGTCCGAGGAAGAGGACGGATACCCGTACTCGAACGAAGACCCCTTCTACCAGTACAAACCGAAGCATCCGGGGGATGTCAATCTTCTGGCTACGTCCAATGTTAGGTCAGAATTAAGCATGTGCATAGAATTTCTAGAAACGTAAAATGTCCTCTTTTGTTCTTTGGAAACGTGCTACTCAGCAGATCCTCTAACCCGGCAGTACACATTTAGGACTGGTATATACAGTATGCTACTATTTATAATTTTTTAATAATAATAATAATCTTTATGGAGAATGTCCAAAAAGTCACTCGCAATTGGGAAATGAGGTCTTTTGAAGAAACTTTTTCCTTTGCGAAAATCTTCTACGAGGCTTCGTTTACGAGTTATTCACGAAAAACACGGACCAATCTCAGACGGAGGGCGGAGCTAGTGCGATCAGGGCGTGGTGCTGTACGTTTTTCGTTGATAACTCGTTAACGGAGCATCGTAGAACATTTTCGCAAAGGAAAAAGTTTCTTCAAATGATGTCACGAAGCCTCTCAAGCATTTTTGGGAAATTCTGAACAGATATTCATATATATTATTATTAATAAATATCACCCACGTGTATTGGAGGGTTAGAAACGACAGCCCATTTCTCAATTTTTGCTTCTCTGGCAATGGCACAGTAAAAATGTCATTTCCCCCCAAAACATCATCGGATCCATCGTCCACAAAGTCTCTCCTCTCATCTCCTTATCAGCCAACAACCCTTCCAGATTCGCTCCGACCGGGTTGCAGAGGTACAATCCGTACTACGACCCCTATAACAGACCAGTGACCTACGCGGCGCAGCCCCTGCCGACGATAGATCAGCAATACGAGAACGCGGCAGCCTATAATATGGCGAAACGGCGGAAACCGAAGCCGTTCAGTGTGATGCTCGACATCTATCCCATCAGCGACGTCCTGGAGCAGAACAAGAAGAACACCAGACCGAAACAGGTTCCTGCTGACGACTACGATATCAGGCGGCCTTTTCAATCTAGCAAGGTGCCCAAGTTCTACGCCCCTGTACCCCAACAGGTGCTGGCCGTGCCTAATCAACCGCTGACCGACGAGGAGGAGAGGCAGCAGATGATCTTCCACTTGAATTTGTACCCTAAGAGGAAGAACAAGATGACCAGGTGAGGGTGACATTTTTTGGTGGGAGATTATGTCAAGGTTTTGTCAAAGTTATGTCAAGGTTTTATGTTAAAGTTATGTCAAAGTTATGTCAAAGTTATGTCAAGGTTTTGTAATTTCCCAGAAAGGCATAATTTCCCAGAAATGATCGACTCCACCATGTTTCAAGGAATCATTATACTCTTCGTTTACCTACAATGTAAACGACTCCTCTTACTCGGAGCGAATTGTTAACGCCGAGTCGTTATTACGAAAGCAACCGTTAGACAACGGGTTATATTAAATTACTTAAAATTATCGAGGAACGTAAATTATAGGAATAATCAGGGGCTTTCCAGAGGTCAGGCAGCAAACGTTGAAAATTATGGAAATTCGCCACCCGCTATATATATTACCAACAGTATGTATACTAACGCAACGCACAATGATCCTCTTTGACAAATACAATGACAAATTGTTATAACTTTTGAACCCTTGGAGATATTACAATGAAATTTCCACTATAAATAATAGAAAAGAAGACAACTTTTATCAATATTTATTCATCAAATATTTTTGCATTTCTCCATGAGTCTTTATAAAGCAATAAAAATAGAATAATTATCGATATGAAAAAGTTGGCATTTCGCTGAATTTTTAAAATCGAATTAAGATCCCTCCCCTAATTTGCGTTGCATAATCGCGGAACGGCGCCGTCCCCAAACTCATTCCCGATACAGAAAACGCCGTGCCACGCCGCGCATCGGTCCGTAAATCGTGGAATTGTTCAGAGCGCCGGGGATTCCTCTCTAGATTTATCTACAAAATCGCCGGGAAGATCGGCGAACCGGCGGACTTTCACCGAACGTGTCTGCACGACCGGCGAGGGTTCGCTGAAAAAAAGGAGAGCCCAAAAAATCGAACGGGACCGTCCCGAGGCTCGTTAACGACGGCCACGTGAAATGTCACTGACTAAATTCGTACGAAACACGCGGAAAAAGGTTCGTCGTAAATTCGCTCCGATGACCGGGTTGCCTCACGGGACGCATACCTCTGGTTCGTTCGCTTTCGTGGAAAACGTCATGCTGATGCGTTGCACGGGGATTATACGTCGTAAAGAACGCAGAGTGCGGAGGAGCGTGGGAGATACGGCTAATAAAATTTTAAGCGACGCCTGGGCGTTTCGCAGTTGAGGTTATGTCAAACGCGGTGACAGAATGAGGAATGTCTTGGTCGATAGATTTTAAACGGATTTTTTTTTCATTTTTATGAGCCAGACCTAACCGAGACCTAACCCAGACCTAACCCAGACCTAACGTTGACTTTCCGTTGACCTAACCTACACCTAATATAGACCTAGTTCAGGCCTAAGATAGACCTAATAAGCCAGACCTGACGTAAACCTAATACAGTCTTAACGTAGACCTAACACAGACCTAGCATAGACTTAGTACAGATCTAATTTATGCCTAACCTAGACTTAACGCAGTCTCAAATTAGATTTAACATGTACTTATGCTGTTAGAAGCAATGTAAACACTATTCTGGAATATTATACACTTGAGAATTGTTAAAAGTGGACCTAACTTTGACCTAACTGAGACTTAAGCCAGACCTAACCTATCACAAGACCAGATTCATACCATTCAAGGTATTTAACACCATTCCCGAACATTATTCGAAGATTAAAAATTGCAAAGTTTAAAAAGTAGACCTAACCAAGACCTAACTAAGACTTAAGCCAGACCTAACCTACACCAAGGCTACATCTATAACATTCAAGATATTCAAAACACCTTCCTCGATCTAAAAACGCGAATGCTATAAACAAAATTAACTCAGACCTAGCCCAGACCTAACCCAGACCTATCTCAAACCTATTCTAGACCTAATCCATCCCTATCCCGGACAGGTAATTGTCCTTAGACTCTCCTCCAAAGTATACTGACATAAAAATAGGACTCCTTAAATCCACTTCGACACTCCTGATAAATAAATAAATCTTTTTAGCAACGACCATAACGTTTCAGACACGACATAATTCACCGGTCGCAGACGATGGACACGGAGGACCGGCAGCAGTTCGTGAACAAGGTATGGACGCCTCTGGAGACGATCGCCAAGCACTTGGCGGTGGAGCGATCGCGACACGTGGAGAACGGGAGTCCGTCAGGGTTCGTCTCGTCGCGTTACCAAGAAACCGTTCTCGACGGCAAAGAGGAGGCGAAGAAAGGGAACAACGAGGATTCCGAGAAGGCGGTAACAGTCCCGGCGAACCATAAATCGAGCGTCGAAGAGGACTATGCCAGCACGGAGAAGTACGAGTACGAAGCGATGAAGATCGTCGGCACCACTACCGAAAATGATATCGAGGAAGCTACTACTGTCATTCCGGAGACGACGACCCTGAAGGAGGCTAACACCGTGGACCTCACCAAGGACCTCGATACTGTCGAGGGATTCAAACGATTCGCCGAGACTGTGTCCGCAAATTGAGGGTGAAAGTTCTGTGACCTTGGAGGGGCTAGCCCTAGAAGACTGAATCTCGAGATTAGGATATTTATTGGTGACGATTTGCATACGACGGGAAAATAATTTTGGGAGATATGGTACAGAGATATCCTCAAATCATTTTTGTTGAATCACTTTGAATTAACAAATTGAATTTCAGTTGTAATATTATGATTGATATTACGATATGATGATATATAATATCATATAGTAAATATAATGTTGTATATCAGGTGGTGAATACAATATTATATAGTATCATATAATGAATATAATATTATATGATATCATATATTCATTATAATATTGTATAATATCATGTAATGAATATAGTATTATATTCTATAATATCATATAATGAATATAGTATTATATTCCATAATATCATATAATGAATATAGTATTATATTCTATAATATCATATAATGAATATAGTATTATATAATATCATACAATCATTATAATATTATACAATATCATGTAATGAATATAATATTATATAATATCATACAATGAATATAATATTATATAATATCACACAATGAATATAATATTATATATTATCATATAATGAATATAATATTATATAGTATCCTACAATGAATATAATATTATATAACATCGTATAATAAATATAACATTATAGTATATAATACAATATTAATATCAGGAAAGATATTAATATTATATTATACACCATAATATTATACTCACTATATGATACTACATTCTAATATTATATATCATATCGTCTTCTATCAATATTAATATTTTATATTATATCATATCACAGATATAATATAATACAATTAATATCATATCATATATTACGCTGAACCATAAAATACAGTACAATAAAATATAATATTGCAAAACATAATACTATTATAACATTTTTACAAAAGTAAAAATTATTGTAAAATATTGCAAACGCAAAAGAATTTGTTCGACACGAGAAAACCAATGTATTTAGAATATTCGTCGGGCTAGAGAAGTGTTCTTAGACTTTCTAGGATTTTAAACGATGTAATCATGCAATGATTAAAACCGGAACGGAATATTCCTTTCGTAATTCCCATATTGAACGGCACCATTCTAATTGACCGATAAATATTCATTATTATAGAAATCCAAGCGAAGGCCCCCTGGAATTTCCTCTGTTTCACAGATCACTGATCCGCGGGATCGAATTATCTACGGTGCTCCACCTCGCCTTGACATTTCCGTCGAGGGCGTTTAGAATCTCTGAAGATCTCGGCTCGTGCAATCCTGAGATATTCGAGGATGGGGCGATTGCTTCATAGGCCACGAGCACTATAGCCGATTCGGCAATTATCCGTTTCCACTAGAAAATTTAAAACAGAGTCGTTCGTACGCTATATAAATTATAATAAATTATTACAAATTATTCCATTCATTGGAACGAGATAAAAATAATTCAACAACAGTATTCTGAAATTCTTTTAACATTTTTACATTTAAATCGATTAAACAAATTAAGATAAAATTTGTTTCATTTAGTTATATTAATTTGTAAAAGTTACTTTAAAATTTGTTTGACTAAATTGACTGAGTCGAATTATAAATTTATCAGATACAAATTACAAATTCGAATGAACATAATTATTTTATGAAAAATTTATTTCAATTTAACTACGTTAATTGACAAATTGGAATGTTAGTTTTGTTGAATGTGAACGATTGGGGACAGCCAAAGGTAGGATTGATTTAATCATTTATTTAATTGCTAAATATATTACAAGAAAACGCCCGCATTTCTACGATAATGTCGCGACCGGTGTGAGTAAAATCCGAGTACGATCTAGAAAATATACAATCCACGCGAGCTGATCCGCTTCAGGTAGCAGATGCGGTCGCGTGTCGCACGTGTCGCCTTAATCCGGCACGAACACGGCGATCTTACGTTATAGCACCATTCGACGACTTCGTTGCACGATTCGTTCCGCGATCTCGTGACTTCCACGACGCTATTGCACCCTCTCGGACAGCTATAATACATATTACAATAGGCAGCGTGTTCTACGATATTCCTGTCCTCGCTGAACACGAGCGACAGCATCCACGAAACGTAATAGTACGAATTTCCATTCCTCCTAACAGTAAATCTCACCGGTATCAATGGCATAGCACGTCTTCCCTTCGCAAGACTTTGAGAAACGTCCGGCATAGCACTGGGAATATAGAGATACCCCGGCGAAATGGTTAATAAGAACATCGTTGTACTTTCCTTTGATTTCCATGCGAATGTAGTACTTTACAGAGTGCGCCAGAGCGCCTAAGTTATTCCCGAGGCGATTTGGAGCAACTTTTTCCTTTGCGGAAATCTTCTACGAGGCTCCGTTGACGAGATATCAATGAAAAACGGTGGCCTGGGCTGCAGCGCTCCGCCCACGGTGGGCGTGGGCGGCGGCGCTCCGCCTACGCGGCCAATGCCGCGGCGCGCTCGCTACTGCGTCAGTGGGCGGCGGCCGCGAGGGCGGGGCGCCAGCTTTTTCGTGAATATCTCTAGAACGAAGCCTCGTAGAAGATTCTCGCAAAGGAAAAAGTTGTTGGAAATCACCGCAGCAATCGGCTCGGGCCGAATAGAACACTCTCTATCGAGGTCGATAAATGACAGCACTGAGATCAGCAATTCTCAACGTTCCTTCGATAATAATGCACCGTTTGTCGAAACTTCGGGAGTCTCCGAAGAGAGGCGATTGTTCATGGACCAGCAAAGTGTCCCGGACAGTGAATCCAGGATAAGTTGCCTCCTGAGGTAAGTGTCTTAGGTCCTGGATTCAAGTGTGCTGGGATGGTAGAGCGTAGTGTCCGCGCCCCATTCGTAGGGACTCTCGTGAGGGCCTAAGGAGACCATGGTTCCTGGCCCAAGCGTGGTGTGGGACGCAGCGCTGACCATTCCAGGGCCTGAAGAAACGTAGCTCAACGGCGGCCGTGGCTGGTCCCGCAATCTCGCGTGCTTCACCTGGCGTTTGTACCTGTAGGCAAGAGGTTGATAAGACGGCGTTGTTGTCCGCTGCATCGACTGCAGTTCTATGAAAGATCTGGGTCTATCGGAGCTACTCACTTGGTGTGCATGCAGCAGAGGGCGCAGCTGGAGACGATGGTGGCGATGCCGACCAGCACAGCGATGGCCAGGACCCACATCTGCGTCATCGAGGCGTCGGCTCTGGCCACCAGCGCGGCGCAGTGCTGCACCTTCTCGACATGATAAGCCCTGTAGACCTTCTTGAGCTCCTCGTTCCTAGGGTCCGTGAGCAGCGCCTTCATCTCGTCCAGGTCGTAGGCCTCCTTGCCGACCATCTGGAAGCAGGAGCTCGTCGAGGAGAAGTCCAGCGAGTTGTCCTCCTTCGAGTAGAACTGGGTGTCGTAGACGTTGACGCTGATGGGCAGGGACAGCGCCAGCTGCACAGCCCTCTCGAAGTCCTCCAGTGTCTTCCTGACCTCCACGGGTGGCTTGGAGAACACGAACTTCAGCATGTCCCTGTCGCGGAGCAGGAAGATCCTCAGGGTGATGTTGGTCTCTCTCCCAGGTATCAAAGAATTATTCGCAGAGATGATGATCTCCATGTAGCCGTCCGCGTAGGAGGACATGGACCCGGTCGTCCTCAGCTCGCCCGACTGCTGGTTCAAGGCCAGCTGCGAGGGGATCTCTCGCCTGGACATGGAAGGGTCTACGAGGGACGCGAAGGCAGCCTTGCTCATGCTGTACCTGATGGGTAGGGCGTCCGAGTCCGCATCGAAGGCCTCGAAGGTGATGAGGCTGGTGTCTATGGGGACGTTCAGCCGGACTCCCAAGGTGACGTTCTGCTTCTTGAAGGTGGGCTTGTTGTCGTCGATGTCGAGGACCCTGATGAGAACCTGCCTCTGCGAGGGGTCCTGTCGGTTGTACGGTTTCGGGATGATGTTGGACCTCTTCGTGGAATACGGGAAGCACTTCACTGTCAGCAAGTGCCGGTCGATGGACTCCCGGTCCAGGCGGTCGTTGGACTTGATCACGGCAGAGTTGTTCTCCAGTCGCTCCACGACGAACAGCCACGCCTCGTTCCCGTAGACAATGGCGTAGTCGATCTTCCCGTTGTCGCCTATGTCCTCGTCTATCGCCTCGATCAGCCCCACCCTCGTGCCAGGCGGCGTCTCCTCGTAGATCGTCAGCTCGATCGGCGGGCTGTCCAGGTTCCTCTTGAAGCGGGGCTTGTGGTCGTCTATGTCGTCCACTATCACCTGCAGCACCCTGGTCGCCTGCTGGGGCGGGCTGCCTAGGTCCTGAGCCACCAGGATCAGCGTGTAGCTGTCCTTCTGCTCGCGGTCCAGCAGCTTCCTCGTGGTGATCAGCCCGGTCTCGCCGTTGATCCTGAAGGCGCTGGCGTCCTTGCCGAAGTTCCCGTCTTCCAGGAACTTGAAGGTGATCTTGCCGTTCGGCAGGTTGGGGTCATCCGGATCCGAAGCCACCACTTGGAACACCGGACTACCTAGCGTGGAGTTCTCGGCTATGTGGGCCACCTCCTCGAACGTTGGCCTGATGAACAGGGGCACGCCGTCGTTGCTGACCACGTCGCCGATGTACAGAGTCAGTATCACGTCGGTGTACATCTCCGGCTCGCCGCCGTCTTGCGCCCTGATCCGCATGATGTACGGCTCCGTCCTGCCCTTCCCTGTCAACGCCTTGCCGGAAAAGATCTCCCCCGTCGTGTGGTTTATCTTAAACAAGCCTGCAAACGTGTCAGCGTTAATCAGGGCTTCACAGACCAGGTCTCAGTTCAACTACTCACCGTTCGCTTCGCCCTCGTCGATGATCTCAAAGTGGATCACTCCACCTTTGCCCTCGTCAGGGTCCGTCGCAGTGATGTTGACGACGCTGACACGCGGCGGCGCGTTCTCCGGTATCACGGCAGTGTAGGCCTCCTGCTCGAACGTCGGGGCGTTGTCGTTCACGTCCAGGACGTCTATGGTCACCAGCGCCCTAGTGCTCCTCTGCTCAGCGCCACCTTGCGGAATGTCGGACGCCACCACGTAGAACCGCAGCACCGACTGCTTCTCTCTGTCCAGCGTCGTGTTCACGTTGATCTGTTGACATTCGGCCGGTGTTAAGCCAGTGGGAAAATCGCCGGCGCTCTGAATAAGTCACCTGGATGTTCCCGGCTATCGGATCCACTTCGAACATGTTCGCGTTCTCACCGGTGATCGAGTATCTGACTTCACCGTATCCTCGTTTGATCTCCTGCTCCGTCGCGGAGCTGTCCATGTCCGTCGCTTTCACGGTCAGCACCGTCTTCGAGGGCTTCGCGGACTCCAGGACCGAGATCTTGTAGTCACTCTGCGTGAAGACCGGGCTGTTGTCGTTGGTGTCCTGCACCTCGACGATCACGTTCGCCTCGGACATCTTCCGCGTTATCTCGTAGTCCCTGGCCAGCGCCCGCACTTTGAAGCGGATGGACTGGAAGAATGGTTGGGGGTTACTACGCCAGCTGAATCAAGTCATTCTCCATTGGAGGCTCTACTAGGGCTAGAACCTTTGGGGTAATTATTCATTTTAGTCTGTACGTCCACATGCTGATACCGACAGCATCCTCTAAAGAGGACCTAGATAGCACAAAGGCGTCTTTAGGACATCCATCCCCTAAAGTGAGTACCTTCCCTAGATCCCATCGTCTCTATAACCAGATCTCGGCAATACCTTCTGAACAAGCGTCTCGTAGTCCAATACCCTGCTGAGGACAACGTTCCCACTCTGGACGCCGACGTTCACGTATCCCTCATCGTTGTCGTCCCTGACCAGCTCGAACCTCTGGACCGCGTAGCCAGTGGTAGGCTCCTTAGCCGACAGCATCAGCAGGGTTGTGCCAAGCGGCTGTTCCTCCGGCACCGAGATCCTGATAGTGGGGTTGTTGGGTGACCACCCGGTATTAGAAAAGGTCGGATTGTCGTCGCTGTAAGCCTGGATGTAGATCGTCACTTCGACTTTCGTGAACTGCTTCTCCTTGTTGACCACGGCGTTCGTGTCCCGGGCTTGGACCGTCAGGATGATCACTGCTGCCACTTGGTAATCCAGGACATGGTTCACCGATATCAGCCCAGTGGTCGAATTGATACGGAACGCCGTTTTGTAGTCGTAGGACGCTGTGTTCTTCAGGGCGACGCCGGTTTTGTCGACTGCTTTTATCGGCTCCACCAAGGAGTACTCTAAGACGGCGTCCGAGTCAGGGTCGGTGGCTGCTACCTTCAGGACAGGCTCACCTGTTTTAGAGAGCATCGGGATTATGACTTGATGGAATCCTCGACGGAGTGGCTCAGTTAGCCCC
Organism: Augochlorella aurata; assembly: GCA_028455555.1. NCBI lineage: Eukaryota > Metazoa > Arthropoda > Insecta > Hymenoptera > Halictidae > Augochlorella > Augochlorella aurata. Next base: position 2,348,116 of record CM052163.1, on the reverse strand, counting down.
GATTAGAGTCAAAGTCGATTAAGTCCCTTACCAATGCCAGCTCTCTCGGACACGTAGACGAGATACGTGGACACGTTGAACGCCGGCGGCTTATTGTTCACGTCGGCGACGTTCACGGTGACCGTGGTGGTGGCCGTCTCCCTGACAGGCGTGCCAGAGTCTACGGCATAAACGATCACTTCGTATTTCTCGCCGCCGGTTTCCAGATCCAGACGAGCATCTGGAGACACAGTAATCACACCAGAGCTAAAACCATACAAGTCCATTTATCGTCACGAGGATTACGAAACGTTCGAATCGTTGCGAGACTGACGAGGACATTTCTAGGTACCTAGAGTTTATGACAAAGTTGTCCTTAGCGCCGGACGCGATGTGGTACTGCAACAGATTGTCCCGTCCGTCAGGATCGTTAGCTACCACCCTGATCACTTCCGTTCCGGGAGAAGCGTTCTCCAAGAGCCTCGCCCGATAGCTGTTGGGTCCAGGCAGATTGGACTTGTAGTTCCCACGGAATATGGGCTTCTGATTCCCAGGTACGCCGACTCTGACCAGAAGCTCCGCTTCGGAGAACAACGGCGGCGTGCCCGCATCCGTGGCTCGGATCTTCAGCTCGTAGATGCCCCTCTCAGTGTCTCCGGAGCGGACAGGCTTCGACATCGTCACCTCGCCGGAGTCTGGATTTATCTGCGGAAGGATTTCATAATACCTATCTAACCCCAAAGACGCCATTCTTCCAATTACCTTAAAGACGTCGTCCGTCACGCTGTTGTGCGAGCTGATGGAGTAGGTCACTTTGCCGTTCCCCTGGCTAGGCCCATCGGCATCCGTCGCTCGGACGAACATCTGCGGGTCGAAACTGGTCGCGTCCTCCCTGACAGTCCTGGAGAAGGTAGACTGCTCGAAGACAGGCTTGTTGTCGTTCACATCCACCAGGTTTATGGAGACACTGGCGAGGGAGACTTTTCCCCCTCCGTCCGTGACCTCCATCGTCAGGAAGTATAGCCTCTTCAACTCGTAGTCCAGCGGCTTGGCGACGAACACTCCGCCGGTCTTCGGGTCCGTCTTGAACTTGTCGGCGCCGAAACCCCGCAGCGCGTAAGTCAGTTCGCCGAAAGAGCCGCTGTCGTTGTCCGTGGCGGAGACGGTGCCCAGTTTGCTCCCTATCTCAGCGTCCTCGGAGACCGAGAACTCGTAGAGGGAGGGGCTGAACTTGGGGCTATGGTCGTTTGCGTCTAGTAGACGAATGTGGACTTTGCAAGTGGCTACCTGAAAGTTAGGACGTGACATAGCTAATGCTCTATGCTACTGACCTTCCGAGGCCCCTTATCCTTATCTATGATCCCTTATTCTCTCCCCTAGCCACTATTGGCGACTATGGTGACTCAACAAGTGACGCTAGCTAGATAGTACCGATGTCTATATCCCCGCCATCAGCAGGGACTATAGTCACCCAACTGGCACTACCGTGATGACAGGACTATGACTATGACTACCGCGGTAGCATGTCCGCAAGAAGAGTCACCATAGCCAAAAGGACAAATTCAATAAGTACCACTTCGTCCGCAACGAGCGCAACAATTTCGAACTCCAGTTCTCTCTTGGCAGGGTCATCCACGTCGTAGTCCAGCACCTCGACGTCCCTCGCCTTGATCACGACGGGGACCCTACCGTGGGCTTCCTTCGGGCTGACGGTGAACGCGTCGCTGATTCCAGGGTACCCTGGCGCGTCCCTCAGAGCTAGCTTGTACTTGGCGTTCTCGCCGACGTCGCCGTCGCTCACGATCACGTTGAGACCTGTCAATTAAATGAATCATTCATATTCGTCTTCTAGCTCGGTGTAAAGATTAGAGTACTGCGCAGAGCCGACAAGAAGGCATGCGGGGCTTTTGGGGACCAAGGAAGGCAAGTGACTTAGCCCGCTTAGAGCTACGTTGCCCCACACTTAGTGCACGTGGCGCCACACTGTCCCCACTCTTAGTAGACGTGGCGTCTCGCTACCCCACATAGCACCATGCTCCCTTTGCCCTCAGCTTAGCTACCTGCTATAATAATATTATATCTCTGACGCCACGGAGCAGGCCAGGTAAAGCCACGCCTCCCAGATTACAATCAACCTAATCACCCACAATATTTGCCCTTTGCCTTCTCGTCGGCTTCGAATAATAACCGTCCACAAGACCCCAACGGGGATCACCTGGCAACGGCGTGTCCAGCCCGATGTCCTCCGAGATCATGATGTCGAAGGACTTCTCGTTGAAAACAGGCACCAGGTCGTCCACGTCCGTGACGACGATGGTGACGATGGAGGTCGCAGTGTCCGCGGGTATCTCGTTGTTGATAAGCTCGGTAGCCTTCACCTGGAACGTGTAGATCCCTCCGTTCTGCAAAATCCTGGGATCCTCCCTGTCGAGGGATACGTTGGTGGTGATAAGCTTGCCGATGGTGACGTCGGCTTCCCGCGACACCTCCAGGTCGAAGTGTCCCTCCTCGTCCTCCTCAAGGGTGAGCAGCAGGGACCTTGGCTCCCCGGTGTCGCCATCCCTGGCCCTCACTGTCAAGACCGTGTGACCTGGCGGCGTGTTCTCAGGCAGCGCCGCGCTGTATGGAGCATTTAGGAACACAGGTGGCTGATCCTGAAAACAACGTTTTTGCGACTGTTAGCTGACCTCTTTCGACTTGAGCGATTTCATGGAACGGCCTGTGTCCGATCATGGCGGACCAGGGTCCCGTTAATCGGGACCTTGGTAGGCTCTACGCCGCTGGATTAATTTGCAGCAGCTGTTGTCCTTCGTTACAAATCAAGACGTCTTTAAGATGTGTTTCGGAAGTCTCCAAGACGTCCTTTAGACGTCTAAAAGACATCTTATCTCTACCATTTGTGGAAACGAGGAGACTGCATGTAGTAGCGGATCTTTAAGATATCCAATGCTTATTGGACAGGATACGCGGAGACGCGGCTCACGGTGTCGGTGAAAGTAAGACGCGTTCGGTAACGGAGTCACTAGGTAACGCGGTATTTTCCGGCCGGTTTTAGCATATGCCATCTTGTTAACCGATACCGGCCGATCGAGATGGATGTACAGTTACCTCGGCTACGGTCGAGACCCACTTACCTGAACATCGAGAACGTCGACGGCCACGGTGGCTCTAGCTTGTAGCACCTTGGCAGCGTCGCTGGCACCGTCCATCGCCAGCAGATTGATCAGGTACGAATTCCTCCGCTCGTAATCGAGCGGCTTCGCCAGCGTGATCTGCACGTCGTACTTCCCCTCTGCCAGCTGGACAAGAAGCAGTCCGGGTTGTCAAGGTGTACAGGCAATTATACGGTGCTTCCAAGAAACAGTACTTAAATCTAGTTAGTGCGATGCGAGGGCTTGATGCTGTGATAGCTCGGTATTACTGCGCTATGGTACTATTACTTTGGGGTACTGCGGTGCTAGGGTACTATGACGTTAGGGTACTATGACGTTGGGGTACTATGACGTTAGTGCTATGATCGTAGGGTACTGCGATGCTAGGATACTATGACGTTGGGGTACTATGACGTTGGGGTACTATGACGTTGGGGTACTATGACGTTGGGGTACTATGACGTTAGGGTACTATGACGTTGGGTACTATGACGTTAGTGCTATGATCCTAGGGTACTGCGATGCTAGGATACTATGACGTTGGGGTACTATGGCGTTGGGGTACTATGACGTTGGGGTACTATGACGTTAGTGCTATGATCCTAAGGTACTGCGATGCTAGGATACTATGACGTTGGGTACTATGACGTTAGTGCTATGATCCTAGGGTACTGCGATGCTAGGATACTATGACGTTGGGGTACTATGGCGTTGGGGTACTATGACGTTGGGGTACTATGACGTTAGTGCTATGATCCTAAGGTACTGCGATGCTAGGATACGATGACGTTGGGGTACTATGACGTTGGGGTACTATGACGTTGGGGTACTATGACGTTGGGGTACTATGACGTTGGGGTACTATGACGTTGGGTACTATGACGTTAGTGCTATGATCCTAGGGTACTGCGATGCTAGGATACTATGACGTTGGGGTACTATGACGTTAGGGTACTATGACGTTAGTGCTATGATCCTAGGGTACTGCAATGCTAGGATACTATGACGTTGGGGTACTATGACGTTGGGGTACTATGACATTAGGGTACTATGACTGTGGGATACTCGTCACCTTGTCAGCGACGACGTTGAACACGTCGCAGACGTCGTCGTCCCGCGACGTGGCGACGCATTCCACATGGATGTCCGCGTTCACGCCGCCGTCTAGATCGGTGATCGTGATCGTGCCCGGGGGAACTAACAGGCCACCCACGTGCGCGCTTTCCGGCACCCTGGCCGCATATGGCCTGCCGTGGTAGACCGGCGGGTTATCGTTCTCATCCAGCACATCGATCTCGCGGCGAAGGGACACGGTGTTCGGCTCCGATCCGGCGATCCCTTCGTCTGGAAAAGTTGTCGCCAATTACAGTGGTGCTCACCCAAGCGTCCGCTAAGTAGTGAGTCAAGATCTCCCCCTTGAGCGTCCGCTACTAGTCACCTAAGTAGCTGTGGTCGCCTAAGTGCCCGACTCATTTGCAAGTACAATTGACGATTCTCCTTCGTTTTAGTTGATCTAATTTTATCAAATTTCATCTACACTTTGAATGGAGAATTAAAAACCTAGAGTAAGAACAAAAGAAGAATTTAAATGTTCCGAGCAACTTCAAAGCGTTCCGTTCTCGTCATTCTGACGTTCTACTGTCGTAACTAGGAATTCGGGACTGGTCCATGGTGTTTTCTAAACGTCCAATGCATGTCTGTACCTTCTCCAAAATGTCAAAATTTAGACTGTTATAAAATGAACGACGGAATAAGAATAATAACTTAGGGGTCGCCTTAGTAGTACCCCAATTTTTGGAGTACTTGGATGTTACAAGGTAGCTACTTGGAGCTCGTTATTTAGCTATTGGGAACTATGCGTCACGTGTCCTTGCATTCCATCCGTAGGGACAGCTAAGAACTCACCGTTCCGTGAACGTGTTCCGTGAACGCGTCAGACGAACACCGTTCGCGAACGACGCCTGCGTAGAATTCGTCTATTGGCCTAGATACGCGCGATTGCCCATTGATATTCCTGCGTGGCAGCGTAACGGGACGTCAATAAAGCCGGCATAGTTACCCGTTATGCTGATGATCACTTCGATCAGGTCTTGGGTCTCCCTGTCCAACGGCTTTCTGAGAACAACGACGCCGGTGTCCCGGTTCACTGTGAAATACTCCCCGCTGATGGAGTAGTGCAGCTTGGAAGCCTCAGGGTCCTCTCCCTGCAGCTTGTAGACAGGCGCGCCCGGCGGCGTGCCTTCCGACACCGCCAGCCAGGCCATGTCGCCACCTTGCACGAAGTGCGGCGCACGGTTGATCACCTGACCCCATGACGAAGACAATGTGAAGAGCGTGAGCGGTAGAAGCGTCCACATCGTCACCTGCTCGGCCAACATTGCATCGAACTTGTTATCTAGCTACTTACTTAGCGAACTGGATCTTGTTATTTAACAGTTTACTACTTATTATTTAGCTGTTTGTAGTTGTTATTTAGCTGGATGAATCTTGTTAGTTTGCTACTTGGAATTAGTTATTCAGATATTAGGAACTCTATATCACGAACGCATCTCTTTGCGAGTGGTTCACGCAAAGGCGTTCCGTTCTCGTCATTTTGACGCTTCACTATTGCAACGAGGAATTCGAGAATGGTCTGTATTATTTCCTAAAAGTTCAATCTATGTCTGTACGGTCCTCAAAATGCCAAATTTTATGCCATTGTAAAATAATCGGCAGAATAGAACTCTAGAATAACACGTGTGATTGTGAACGTTCCAAACAGCTTGCAAAAGTCCAGTTCTCGTCATTTCTCTGCCTCGATATCGCAACGAGGAATGTCAGACTACTCTACATTGCTTCCCAAATGTCAACTCCATGTCTGTTCGGTCTCCAAAATACCAAATTTTACACCACTATAGAATCATCAACAGAAAACTCCAGAATAACCCAAGGGTCGCCTTAATACCAAATTTGGCGATACATTGCGACACGAGCGCGACCTACCAAGATGGCGGACACTCCCGATCGTTCCAGCTACCATTATACCGTAACTAAGCCCTGTCCTAATAGCCCGTGCGTTGACTCCATAAATAAACCGCGCACTTTCTTCTCCATTCAACTGTCCATTGCTCCTCGGTCTCATTAAAAATTATAATGGCGCGCGTTTACGCCTCTGCACGCATGGCACCGGTCACCAGCATCGATGCCTGTTGCATCAGGGTGGGATTACGACAGTATAAACTGAAAATGGAAGAGCCGGCGCAGTGGGCAACGGTGCGCCGACCTCGCTTTCATCAGAAGCAAATTGGAAAAGCTTTGCTTCATCAGAGCACGCTCACTATGTCGCGTGACAGACGAATGCTCGCTATGTTATAGTCCGTTCACTTCCGGTCATCAGAACCAACCTGCCGCGAGGTGTACCACTTAACGTAGCCCCTTGGACGAGCAGCATCGCGATTACTATAACACGTGGAACCACTGACTGGGAACGAAATAACCTTTCGCGGCTGGCATAGCTCGCGATATCGTCGAAATAAAAACGTAGCATAATCGACGGTTGGGAAAGCAGTGGTCTCGGCGTTGCCAGTCCCCTTAACCTCTTGGGATCCTCTCGCAGCTACCTTCACGTCGATCCATTCTTCGATCTATTTTTCGTGATCAAGAATTTCTTTAATTATAATACAACTACTTCGTCATCACTGTATACAGTATATAAATAATAATAATAATAGTATAAATAATAATAACAGTATAATAATTTATATAATATAATGTCACGACTCGTTGCTTGAGGGGAAGAGGTTAGGACTCAACTTATACCCCTAACCTATTCACTATAATATAACTGCTTCGTCATCACTGTATACAGTATATAAATAATAATAATAATAATAATAGTATAAATAATAATAACAGTATAATAATTTATATAATATAATGTCTCGACTCGTTACTTGGGGGAAAGAGGTTAGGACTCAACTTATACCCCTAACCTGTTCACTATAATTACGAACTAAAATTATTAGCGAGCAAATAACTATAGCACGATACTTTCCCGTCAATTTATACTAATTTACAGGAACGTCTCTTGCTAAATAAAATATCACCTCATGACCAAGGACACCTAGGTTATGTCTGTCAAATATATGCAAAATAGCATGAGTCTCCCAACGTCTCCTGGCACTAAAGAGGGAGAAGGGACTGCGAGACTAGGGCGGGACGGTTCAAGGGACTCTTATACCAAGTTTCTCGCCGGGACACAGGCACCAATGGCGGAAAAACGCGGCGGGCAGACCGCAGACGAGTGGGCCGCGAGGGAATAGCTAAACTCTGCGGAGGACGCAACGGTGCGTCCGAGCCACCGGTTCTGTCCGCCGCGTACAAAACGACTCCGCCGAGCCGCGTTCTTTTTCCCGGAGGGAGAAAAACGAGCCGTGTATCGGCCCGACCGAGAGAGCGCGGTCAGTGAAAAGCCGTTAGAAATCAGATTCCATTTCAGGAGTTCGCGGAACTCTTCCCGCGGCCCGTAAATTGAATTGTCCTGTTACACGGCTGGTCGCCGTTTGCCCCCACTGGCTTCCTTTTCGGCGCACTTTTCTCGAAGAAAGTCGCCGGCGAGTTTCCCAACCTAACCTATACACTATGGTTACAAAGTGAAATTATTATATTATATATAGTGAGTGAATAACTGCAGCACGATACTTTTCCGTCGATTTTTATTTATTTACGAGAACAATTCTGGCTAAATATAATATCGCCCTGTGAACATAACCTATACAGTATAGTCAAGTATATTTTCAAATCCGGGAAATTCAATTTTCAAAACGAGGCGACTGTCTCTCTGCTTTATATATGCTAAAATAATAATAATAATAATAATAACAATGACAATTTTATTTATTAACGAGGTGGAGCCTTTTTTATAATAATAGGGAGAGGGAGTGAAATTATTTAATAATATTAATAAATATCAATATTAATTATAAAATATATAAATTAAGTAATATTATCAATATTAATAATAAATTATTAATATCGTTTATATTATAATAATAAATATAGTAGTATTGTTAATATTGTAATAATAAATTATTAATATCGATAATAATAATACTGATAACAATAATTAAAGAGAACATTCCCAGCAGTGTTTTGAATTTCGCGGGCCCAAAGTCGACTTTTGGCCAGCTATCGCCGCGCTCCGGACCACCGTGCAGCGCCAGTTAAATTCACCGATCGGAATTGATTGGTTAGACTCGCGTATTCATAGGATCGGCGATGATTTATGGGTCCGGTTGCTAACGAGCATCGGAAAAGCCCTTTCAAGATCAAGCGTCGAGGCTTCACGGGCCACCGAGCATCGTGTATCGGCGCTGCGAACAGATCGGTCGCGATCGACGCCGCCGCGCCGCGCAACTTTCTAGTAGAGCCTCCGGACGGATTCCGAACAAAAGTGTTGCGCAACCGGCCAGCATCGGCTGAGATAAACGCGGAACGCGTTCCGCGCGCTGTTCCACCGGCGTCGTAACTCTCACTCGGGACAGCCGAGTTCGTATGGGATCGGAGCCACTCGACCGATCGCATTTTCCCGCTGCGCTTAAACCGACCAGCAACAATATTCAGACCGTGTTGCCTCAGAATGCGGCTCGCTATTTGGAGCAAATCGCGAGATACGCTGTCCGATCGTGAGATATACGGTATCTGATCGCGGCTCGATCGATACGCGGCTCGAAACTGAAAGGTTTATTTAGTTTGAGTGGCGTTAGCCTGCTATTTGCGCTCTCGAGTAGCCCGGAATAGATCGAGTATATTTTTAATTAGATTTTGCATAAATAATTGTAGTGGCTTCGATTTTCATGGCGTCGAAATATGTTGTCGAGGATTT
>CM052163.1:2175867-2187059 GCA_028455555.1 Augochlorella aurata | reverse complement strand
CAAATTTTTTAAGATCAAGCTTGTGAGACATGGTATTTTACAGTAAATTTTTAAACAATTTTCAAGATCAAATCTGTCGCACATCTCTATTTAAAATAGTTGCAAAATTGTTTGGACCAAATAACAAATTACAAATCTACCAAAACTGATCCACGAAACTATACTGATTTTCTGATCCTTTCAGGATGATCTTACCAAGGACCAAGTCGCCCGTACGTAATCGATAGTTTCTCTATATAAGCCTAACCTAACCTTAACTATAAACCTAACCTCTATTACAGTTCTGAAGAAAGCCTTCGATGCGTTCGACCACGACAAGAAAGGCAGCATCGGCACAGACATGGTGGGAACGATCTTGACCATGTTGGGCTACGAGCTCAGCGAGAAGACCCTGAAAGAGATCATTCAGGAGGTCGACGAAGATGGTAATTACATTAATTAAATAAACAAATCCGCGTCGAAATATAAAATCGTCTCTTCGTCCTCGAAAAACTGAGCGAGACGGTCAGCGACCGCGGTCGAACCGGAGTTCAATAGTAGCCGACGTTTCCGAGGACTTCGCGTTATAAGGAATAAGAGAGACACAGTATTGAATCCGCCGGGATGGCTCAATGGGTTAAAGCAGTGGTCCAGCGAGCGGAAGACCAGGGTTCGAGTCCCCCAGTCCTTCCTTTCCATTCAATCGACGAAGACTCATTTTTCTCCTAGGATGCACTTTGCCTGCAATGATTTCTTCGAAGAAAAAGAAAGAAAACACTTTCCATTCATTGTGTATTCAAGATCTAATGTTTAAATATTGGTGCGAAGAGAAAATAGGAAATTTAAATCGAAATCAAAAGGAATATAAACCATTCGTATCTCAAAGTAGCTGTTCTGACTAATTAAAATATGGCAAAAAAAAGAGTGTTAAAAAGGAAAATCGAGTAAATAAATTAACTAAATCTTAAATTATAAAGAATCTAGAAAATGTGTTGGATATTCTGTCAGGATCCGGTCTACTGGAGTTCGAAGAGTTCTGCACGCTGGCTGCGAGATTCCTGGTGGAGGAGGACGCCGAGGCGATGCAGCAGGAATTGCGAGAAGCGTTCCGATTGTACGACAAAGAAGGCAACGGCTACATCACCACGGCCGTGTTCCGCGACATTCTGCACGAGCTGGACGACAAACTGACGCCGCAGGAGCTCGACATGATGATCGAGGAGATTGACGCTGACGGCTCCGGGACGCTTGACTTTGACGGTGAGTCCAAAGAGAGAGAGAAAAGAGGGAGGAGAGAAAGAAGTGAGAATGAGAGGTATAGAGAGAGAGAGAGAGAGAGAGAGAGAGAAGGGAGAGAAGAGAGACATTTATCCAACAGAACAGCCTAGAATTTCCATGACACGGTGACGATCGCATTAATTACCGTGGCCGACCGTTATGCCAACAACAACTAACGCCAGATCGCGGGCTAGTATTGCACGATGAAAATTACAGGGAACACGCCGCGGACACCGGCTTGCCAAGAATCTATCAGTTCCTTAATTAATATTAACGCTTGTCGTGTCCGGGGTTCTCGAGACCAACATATCGGCCCGTGCTCTCTCGCCGTTCGCTTCCGGCTGCGACGCACCTCGAGGCGATCGACCATACCTGGACCTATCTATTTATAACTAGGCTCGATTACCACCACCTGATAATCGTTCCGTTTCCTCGTTTATTATTGAACGTCTCTCTTCCATCTTCCTTCATTCTCATGGTGTGTAAATTGCTCTCATGCTAAATTCAGGATACTTCCTGGTCTTCGGAGCTCGTCCGAGAAAAGACTGCTCCACCGAATTCCTTTCGGACTATATTTTCTATAACACCATTTTGTTTTTAGAAATTCGATTATTTTCATGCTATAGTCATTCGCTGATAATTATTTATTAAACGTACTTTACATTTTTATATACTGTGGTTTGTAGACGTCACTATAGATTGTAGTATCTTTATTTACGTACTTTGTTAGTGCTTGATTATATTTTATTGGTATAGAATTAATTTTATTTTTTATTGTAATTGGTTACATCCCCCTCCCCTTACTCATAATAGTCTTCTATAAAATGTACCTGATATTTTTATATATTGTTCTTTACTCTAATATCTATTTATTGTCATTGTCCAATCGTGTTTTGCTACTAAAGAATTAATTTTATTTAATCTTCCTTTAGGATTTACCACCCTCCAATAATAATCTATGACACGTACCTCAAATTTTTACATTGTTTATCGCTTTTTACATATAGCAAAGAATCAATTTCATTTATAATATCCTTTAAATAATAATTATTAATATTATTATTAATATTACTAGTAATACTATTATATTATAGATAACAATAATAATAATTAGTATTACTATTACAGATAATAATTATTAAAACCAGCGCTGTTACTACGGAAATATTATTACAGCTTTTAAATTAATATCCTAAATAAATAAATATCCTGTTCCAGAGTTCATGGAAGTGATGACCGGCGGTGACGACTAACCACCAACAGGAGAATCCCCGGAGTACGACTGAAGCTCGTCGCCACCTAACACGAGCGACCTCGAAACTTTCCATCTCTCGCCGAATTCCAAAGAAAAGATAACACCGGTCGATTGTTGTGAAACTCGAGTGCAACTCCCACGGTCAGCCGGCGAGCGTCCCGGAGCTGTGTGCTCGGGCCGCGAGAAATGAGGTTCAATAAAAAGACTCCTACCACCACTGAAACGGCGTGTTTACTTGATTGAATCGACGCGAGACGGGCCCGCGAGAGAACACCGCGTCTCTATCCTTAAACCCTGCGACCGGGCGCCACCTGGCCCGAGGGCTGCTTGCAGTATCGATCGCCCCCTGGGCGACTGCAACCGGCCGCACTGCCGCGCCAGCGGCAAGCGGCGCTCGAGGGGCGACTGGAAGAAGTTGGTGTTTATCGAATCTGGAAATCCTCGAGGATTTCGCTCGTCGTTCTTCCAGCCGGTACAAACGGGGGATAATTCGGATATTGCGAGACGAGTCGAGCTATTTGTTTAAACAATATTTCCGCTCGGCGGAGGATAATTTTACGCGGGTTTCGCAACCGCGACCTCCCGGCAGATTAATCGCGGCTCGTAAACGGTTAATGGGCCGTTTACATGGAGCCCGGGTATAATAATAAATAGAGCGATGAATAATAATTAAGAAAATGTTTTCGCGGCGCGTGCTCGGGTTAACGAATGTCAGCATTCTTGGCAGCCGCGCGTTCGCGTCGTGTCTACAAGCACGAGCTTAATTTTCCGTTCACTCTTACGAAAAGTGCAGCTGCATGCTAATTCCATCGACTCCCGCTTCCGTCACGCCGTGCACCGTTGTTTCGCGCGTTCTCGGTTTCCATCGCTCTCTATAGAGCGATCGAACCTTGTCTCCCAATGTCTCGGTACACGGGGAATGAGCACAATGAAAACTAGAGACGCACGTCGATAGGACATCTGTACAGAGCATTTGTGCGAGAAACAATATTTTATTTGCAGTAACTTTCAGCTGATGCTTGTAATCGTGGAACCAGCGGATAGCTGAGATTCTTGCGATTAAAACGAGTACAAACACGACGGAAATCGGTCTATGTTTGTCGATTATCATTGTAACGGGTGGGTCACATAAATTGCACTCTTCGAATGATTTGAAATTGATTGATCTTGGACCCTTGGGAACTTCTTTATGTAGGAGAAGAGCTCCGCTCACCTTTGAGATCGTACACTTAACAATTCTTCTTAAAAAGCGTGATTTAGAGATTATTCGTAGAGTGCGTGTCATTTGACCCACCCTGTAGATTAACGATTACACGAGAACGGCTTAAACTAATCCGATTTGCGTCGTGTTTGGGCTCGTTTTAATCAGGAATTCCTCAGCTATCCATCGGTGCTGCAGTTATAAAGGTAACATGAAAATTGTTAACGACCATATATATTTTTACTGGACGTTTATTTGTTGCTCGGAAGGAAAAATTAACCAGGTAACATCGTATTTAGACCAATCTTCTTGTTTTAGTGCGTCGTTTCCATTCTCGTCGAACAGTTCTGCCCAATAAATACACGATTTTTATGTTTAAGGGTGCTTCATCGCTATAATTAACCGGCTGGTCGCCTTGGACGCGACGCGAGAAGCCCGCGCGCGGATATTTATCTGTTATCGAAAAATAGAAGCAGGCGAAGTTCAACGCGATCTGTCATCGCGTGATTTTATCGTGAAGTTAATGTTCCAACGGATCGACACCGCGGCCAAATTTCCCAATAAATCGGCGTGCCAAGACGAAACGGACACTCGGTTGCAACTTTCCGCTGGTAAATTATAGTCTCGAGACGGAAACACGTAATTTTATTAACGGAGTTTGTTCCAGCCATAATTATTTATTATTTTCAGTAATTATTTCCAGTAATTTTTGTTTTAACGTTTGAAACAAGATATTCTACGACACCAATTTATTTCGATCACCCTGTAGATTACGTATTAATTAATATACCTAAAATTGCTTCGATTTGGCTCGTGTTTGGGCTCATTTTAATCAGGAGAACCCCAGCTATCTACTTCTGTTATAGTTAAAAAGATACACTCGCGTCTCGAAACTATACAAGTCTACAACCATAATCTATTCTTAATCCGCTCTTACAAACTAATTTAAAGAGACAGAAACTTAAAAAATAGTGTCTGTCATGTCACATAATATATTTAATATATTTATCCGTAACATTATGTGTATTCAACTGCACTTTCAATTCGCTGACGTCTCGAATCGCGTTTCAGACGGACGGCAGCCCCGAGTCACATACGTCGCGTCTCGTAACGGAATTTCCTGTCGGAGATTGAAACGAGCAATGATTGTAAAACGAAATTGGCCCGTCAGATGTCGCCAGAAATGTCCGGGCACGTCATTGTCCCGGGCGACAGCCACCTTCGCCAGGTAATCAACTCCGACTGCGGCCACAAATTATGAATCGTTTTATAATGAAAATCCAGTACGTTAAAAAGTTGTCCGATATTTATTGTTTCCCTTTTCCGGCTGGAAAAGCGGGACACGCCTGCGCCAATGGCGACAAATGGGCACCAGATACACGTTGAATCTGTTCATTAACGACGCAAGCGAGTCGACACTCCTGAATGATTTTAATTGCCCCGTCGCGAATTCCGAACGGCCGTTTATTAATTAGGCTCTTTCGCCGCGGTCGCCGCGACGTTCGTTGCGCATATCGAATTCTTCGCAGTTATTAATTTGTTCCCGTTCCTCTCGCAGATTAAATGTGGCCGTCATGGTACAGCTGGCTGATAAAATACTGGTGTCCGGTGTTAAAGCGTCGCCGCGGTGTACGCGGAGTACAGTGACAAGTACTTTTCAGCGTTCGTTCTGGTCCGCTACCTAATTCGAAAGGATCCGAGTATGAATTTCAACCAGACGCCCGTGTTGCTCGCTCGCTGCTTGTTCGTAAACTGTGTCCATTAGCTCGGTCTTTCCGTTAATTCCGGATCTAGGCGTTTCTTTTTTTCAATTACCGGCGACTCGACGGCATTTTGCATTTCCGAACGACGCCGAATGCAACAACAAGTAGGCCGCGGATTTTAATAAACACTTGCGGCGAACTGGAACTGAACGTGAATAAATTGTTCCCTTTAATAATTCTGACAAGTCGAACATAGCGTTGTAATATAATTAGATTGTTCTTGGGTCTTTTTACAATTAACAATATTTTTTATTTGTAGGAAAAGGTTTATCCTACGTTTGTAATTGTGGTAGCAATGGATAGCTGAGGCTCTTGCGATTAAAATGAGTCCAAACACGATGGAAATCGCTTTATGTTCGTCGATTGTTGTTATACAGGGTGGGTCGCGTGACTTGCACTCGTCGAATGATTTGAAATTAGTTGATTTTTGATGAGATTAGATACTTATTTATGTATGAGAAGAGCTCTGGTCAGCTTTGAGACCGTGTATTTAACAATTCTTCTTAAAAAGCGTGATTTAGAGGTGATTCGTAGCTTGCGTGTCATTTGACACACCCTGTAGATTGCTGATTATAAGAGAATAGCTTAAACTAATCCAATTTGCGTCGTGTTTGGACTCATTCTAATCAGGAATTCCTCAGCTGTCCATCTGTGCTGCAATTATAAAGCCATCGTGACAATTGTTAACAACAATCAGAAGGAAAAATTAACGAAAAATTGTTTTTACCTTAATTTCATAAAATCAGCAGTCCATCAACAATCACTAATAATGAAACCTAGCAATTCTAAAGCCAACTTAGGTCTCCACGAGAAGACCACAGGGGGTGAGTTCGGTTTTTATTTCTCTAACCTCAGGATTCTCAATTTAAAAATCCAGAAAAAATCGCAGAACGTGCCGAAATGTTCACGCCTCTTTCTCTCCCTAATTTCCGACACTCCATACCCGAATTACCCGTTAGAAACCTGGAAGAAACATGGAAGAAATTTCGGCCGTTCACCGGTCTACCGCAACCCCTGTCGCGGAGAACGGATTCGGTTACAGAGCGAGCAATCGCCGGCGAGCTGTCGAAGGAACGGCCGAGCGTAACAGGAACTAACCAAAGCGGATTTTCGCAGGAAAATCGCCGCTTACCGCGTGGCGTTCGGTCCCCGGGACCTCGGCGCAGGCCGTTCCTAGCCGGTGAACCCGTTTATCGGATAATTTCGATATCGAGTGTATGCGATCCGTGATATTTTCAACGAAAGAAACTGCGCGCGCCTTTCACCGGTCAAGCTCGGCCGATCGGCGCCCGTGGTACACCCCGTTTCAAATCTACATTGTGGAGCGCGGCCGTACGCGGCCGGTGACACTAATTGCCGGCGAGCGTGCACTTCGTTAATATTTTCGCGGGATCGCGATAAGCAGCGGAAGCCGAGCGTTAAAGTCGTCCGGCGAGGAATGCGCCGCGCGCGGAAGAATGTTCGGACATTTGGCCAGCCTCCGGAGAATGTCCCGTCGCAGCTGGAACGTTCGGCGAAACGGCCGGGGATGCTATACCGCGGCATTTCTGTTAGGCTAATATTGCCAGCCGCTTTTATCGTTCGACGAACTCGTAATGGATTTTAAGTGCTTCCTTGTCGGCGATGTTTAATTAACAATTTTTATTCAATGCAATTTTATTTGTACATTTACAGTAACTTTTCTGACTTATTATAATATAATAGTAATAATAATAATAATATAATATTAATTTCCATTCCTTGTGACAATACAATGATGATATATGTATATTATTAATATTATCATGATATTAATATGATAACATAATAATATAATAATAATAATAACATAATAATAATACAATAATGCTATGATAATAATATAATAATAATTTCCATTTCGTATGCCAAAGCAATGATTATATATGATGATATGATTATATGATAATTGTATGACAATTGTATGATAATACGACACTCTTAACAATTTTTAAAAGTTGAACTTCGATGATATAAGAATAATCTTTTATTTATCTTTAACAATTTTAGTGGTGACATTCGATAAATAGTAATAAATTTCCTAAATCCCCTAAATTTACTAAATCCACTCCATTCAATAAATTCAATAAATTGAAAAAATGTAATTAATTAAATAGATTTCCAATTAATCCAATAAACCCTATAAATCCAATCAATTCAATAAACCCGATAAAATCATAAAGATTATAAGCCAGATCTAAGCAGTAATCATAAGGCTTTAGCTCCGCGTTACGTCTCGATCAATCGTCCACATAAACCCCGGCTAAACACAATAACGAATCGCGGAGTAACAATCGCAGAACGATTCCCTGCTAAACAATTACCGTGGAGTAATACCGAGATTATAGACTAGCATTCCAGCTACCTCGTCTTTTCCCTCCGAACCGGAAAAAGTTCGCGGCAACCGTGCTCGGCTTTTTCCCTTCTGCTGGTAATAATGATAATGCTGGTAGCGATTCGGATCTTAATGACGGCACTTTGTATCGAATTAATCAACGTTAGACACCGGGTTCGATCTTTTAGAACCGGTCGCGGCCGGGCCACGGCGGCGGGAAAAGGGTCAGCCGGTTAGATAAAATGTAATTAGCGGGTGCCTGTGATTGAAGGCTGCCCGACCGATCGGTGTTCCCCGCTCGAAACAAATTCGATCCCGCGAGAAAGAAACGCGATCAAGGCCGCCGCCGCTTACGCCGGAATGCAGCCAAGTTTATAGCAGACACATCTATTACCGACGCATTGTGTAATCCGATAGCTGCCTACCTGCCGCCGCGCGGCTAACGCGACGCAACTTTTATGCAAACCTGCCGGCTATGATGTCACGAAACCGTATATTACGCCGGTGTTTACCATCGGCTGCATTCCTCCGGGTGATCTCGTTTTCCATCGGGTAGATTTGCATGCGCGGCGCGTCCCATGCGATCGTACTTTTTCAACAGTTCGACGCATTCGCGAGGACGATGATGAAAGCGAAGACTGTGGGAGGACGGAATGAATGTATTATAGCAAACTCCATAGTATCGACGGATTTATCTAATTTATAATAGCACCGAGTCGCGTGAAATAAATCGGGCCACTGAATTCCGAGCTCGATCACACGATTCTGTTCTTACAGCTTTACTGTATAGCGCAAATTATGGAGAAAGTGATTTCAAGCAACTTTTTCCTTTACGAAAATCTTCTACGAGCCTCCGTTCGCGAGTTATCAGCGAAAGAACGCGGCCAATCAGGCTGCGTGCGCGGCCGCGCGCTGTACAGTACAGTAGCCGCGGGGGGCGTGGCGTCGCCGCGCGCGCTCTCCGATTGGTCCGCGTTTTTGCTCGATAACTCGTTAACGAAGCGATTGCGAGGATTTTCGCAAAGGAAAAAGTTTCTTGAAATCGTCCGAGGTATCTCCTCGCTCAGTTCGCGTCACCGATTTTGTATCAGTCTGTAGAACCAGTGTAGAATCGTAAAAGAATCGATCTATAATCGACTGCTGACCTTAAACTCTCGTATTACACGTAATCCCCTGTAATTCTATATTCCCGATCGACGTATTATAATATACTTGCTCAGATTACTATAGCAAAAATAGTAATTCAGACTGGTTTCTTTAATTTATTAAACATGACTCAAGCCTGACGCAAAGTTAATCCTAATCGAGACGAAAAGTATACTTATAACGCCTGCGTATTTCTATTTCTTGGGACAATGATATTTATACAGAAAATTAACTGAGGATGATGACCTTGAGATCGTAGTCGAAGGTCACCAAGATCAGTGATCGCTTGCCAAAGTTAGAAATGAAATAATAGTGAAAAAAATTACACTTAAAAATTAATAAACAATTGAAGGAACGCAGCGATTAATTTTTGTCGACTTCCAACATTTATTTACAGGTAAATTGTTGCAAAAAGGAGCAGGATGGCGGCCGAGGAAGCAGCATTGTCCGATTCAGGATCAAGAATCTCGGCGATCACGCAACGTCCAGCGCTTTCTCGTTCGCGAGACTCCGCTGGCCGAAGTGTAACACGCCGAAGATTGCGAGTAATTGTAGCAAATCGTTGGCTCTAGCCTTCACCCACTTTCTCCTTCATAGAGCGATTCCTAAGTCAACAATCGGCCGTGGATGTGTCGAACGAACGAATTCTAGAGGCGGGCAAAACCGTCGCTAACAGCGCGCACCGGCAACGGCCGGTTAATAACACGACAGACTTGCAACAGTATCTCTTGTACACGTTCCAGCGCGGCCGGTTACTTCAATGGAGATATAATGAACCGTAACGTATCATTTCTAACGGCACCGCGGCGAGCCGCGATTTTTCCGCCGGTAATCGCTTTGCATTACCGGCGGCGAGCCGTTTCACGAATCCCCAGTCAATGTCGAGGAATCGATTCCAGCCGGCGTTGCGCTAAGAGAGGATGCGAAGAGTCGGGAATCTACAATTACAGCCAGGTGAGATTGTGTGTAATACGAGACTGGAGAGTTTAAGGTCAATAGTGGATTATAGGTCGATCCTTGTACGATTCTACACTGGTTCTACAGACTGATACAGAATCGGTGACGAGAACTGAGCGAGGAGATTCCTTGGACGATTTCAAGAAACTTTTTCCTTTGCGAAAATCCTCGCAATCGCTTCGTTAACGAGTTATCGAGCAAAAACGCGGACCAATCGGAGAGCGCGCGCGGCGACGCCACGCCCCCGCGGCTACTGTACTGTACAGCGCGCGGCCGCGCACGCAGCCTGATTGGCTCGCGTTCTTCCGCTGATAACTCGCGAACGGAGGCTCGTAGAAGATTTTCGTAAAGGAAAAAGTTGTTTGAAATTACATTTTCCATAATTTGCGCTATACAGTAGAGTTGTAAGTACAGAATCGTGTGATCAAGCTCGGAATTTAGTGGCTCGATTTATTACAAGCGACTCAGTGTTATTATAAATTAGATAAATCCGTCGAGACTGTGGAGCTTTCTGTAAAATATATCTTCGAAATAATCTCAGATTTGCCTAACGGATTTAGACTTCGTTGGACTGTACGGCGCGATTAGACCGGCACCTGACAGCTCCAACAAATCTGTTAATTACGAATGGACGAATCGTTAAGAACCGTTGTGCAACTATTTTTTGAGGAAGACGTAAAAGTATACGACCGGACGAGAATCGCCGCAGCCGCGGTAATAACGTTGCTCCAAGAGGTTAATGGATCACGTTGCGTCAGCGCGAGCTGGATCATGAGATCCGGAGTCAATAAAATGTTCGGCGACGCTGCCGGCGTGGAAGGGCCCGCGCCGCGGTCCAATAAATTATCGGAATCGTTGCGACCGTATCTAAATTCTTAATGGATAGTGAAAGTCCGAGGATATACCGAATGTTCCCGGCGAAATAAAGTGATTTTTGGTCGTTAAGCCAGTGATAAATGAACATTTATTGCATACTTCGCCGATGCACGGCTGATCACCCCTGGTCAGACACGTAATTAAATTTATTTCGGACGTTCTTGCACGGTTTCCTAATAACTACGGTTTCATTCAACGCCTCAGGGATGTCTTAATCAACGGCGAGTGTAATTGTGATCATTGATTGCCGGATCAGTGACGAAAGCGTTCGCAAAGATTTTATTCAGAATAAGTACTGGACGGCTCAAAGACGTCCAATTTTCGTCTAGATTAGGTCTGGACGTCTTACGCCCTAAAATGGACGTTTTTAGGACGTCTTGTTGT
>CM052163.1:2157146-2175767 GCA_028455555.1 Augochlorella aurata | reverse complement strand
TATTTTTACGATGACAGGACTTGTCGCACGGAGTGATGTTCTCGGGAAATGCCAGGCTTGATCGAGATTTAATCGTGCTTAAAATTAATGCTAGACTTAATCCTAAGCTTAATTATAGATTTAATCCTAAGCTTAATTCTAGACTTAATCCTACGATTAATTCTAGACTGAACCTAAACTTAAACCTACATTTAACCCTCAAGTGAACTTAGATCTGAGTCAAGACTTGATACTAGATTGAACTTAGACTTAATCTTAGACTTAATACTGGGCTTATCGTCGATTTAATCCTGGGCTTAAACTTGGACTTAATCCGAGACTGAGCCCAGACTTAAATCTAGATTTAATTCTAAACTTGATTCTAGATTTGATCCTAGAATAAACCTAAGCTTAAGTCAAGACCTAGTGCTAAACTGTACCTAGACATAATGCTAGACAGAACTTAGATTTAAGCTTACATGTGACCCTAGACTCAACTTAAACTTGATCCCAGACCGAACTTAGATTTAATCCTGGGCTTAATCCTCGACTAAACCTAGACTTCATTCTAGACCTAATACTGGACTTAATCATAGATTAAACCTATACTTAAACCCAGACTTAAACCTAGATTATGCCTACATTAAACCTATACTTAAACCCAGACTTAAACCTAGATTATGCCTACATCAAACCTAGACTTAAACCTAGATTAAACCTTGACATAACCTATACTTAATCCCAGATTAAACCTCGACTGAACCTAGACTTAACCCTCGGTATAAACGGTCCTCCCATTAAAATCATCGATTCGCAGATCACGTCAAATCAGTCTCCCAGAAAATGCATCACGGACTCTTACCCGTTTCCTCTCCGACTAACGGTTCAATCTCCAAGGGTTGATCGAGCATCCTTTCACATGATCCCGTTCATTAAAAGATCTCCCATTACAGAACGGTTGCGTGCGCAGGCAAATTGGCCCCGGCGTGCACCGTTCCCAGAGCGAACAAAGCGCTGCGAAACGTTGATCGCAACAATAAGCCTAGAATGCCGTAGCAGCGCGTGTTCGTTCGCGCAACCAGCCATGACCAGGGTAGAACCTTTGCTCGGCCACCTACGCTGGCCACGATGGCCGAGCGCCGCCTCGGTTTTCCATCGAAGGACAAAAGCGATTTCCCGCGAGGAGCCCGCGTCAGTCTCTCTCTTTCTCGGTTATCTAAACATCGGTATTGACGAGTCATCGGATCGAAAGCCGGCCGATCGCTGCTCCGCCGATTCGACGGCGGAATCGTGCGAACAAGGCTACGCCGTCCCGGCTGTCCGCACTTTCACGTTAGCCGGCCGGCTCTGCCGGTTGATACGCTGATTCCCTTTCTAATTCGGCACCTTGAAAGCACCGCGGCGGGGGAGTAGGGGGGACGGAGGCTCCCTCGAAAATCGGAGAAAGAGAGGCCGTGAATCGGCGGATCGTTCCGGAGGGAGGATCCAGTTCGTTGGAGGTAGATCACGGATGGAGATACAATGGTCCCTCGAGCCGCGATAATTTCTGGTTCCGTTACCGGCACGTTACGCGGACCGACTTCCCCGGGATCCTAGGAAACCGGCCACGCTGTGCGGGATCTGATAAACGCGGCTGGTGCGACTGGAATTTCGTACACGCGAACGATCCAGTCGCTTTGCCACCTTCGAGGTACTCTTTGTTGAAGTAGCAACGTTACCTGGAGTGCACGGAGACGTATCGTGGACGTCTTGAGGACTTTTTTATTTGGCGGGCCTTGGGGAGGTCTGGGTTAGGTCTGGGTTAGGTCCGGGCTAGGGTGGAACTCAGATATGCTATTTGAGAAGCAGATTCAGCCAGGTGACTCCTGAAGACGTCTTACGGAGGTCTCAAAATCCGGGTCGTTTTTAAATGGTTAGGGTTAGGTCTGGGTTAGGTCTAATTTAGGTCTCAGTTAGGCCGGGGTTTAAATATTCTATTTTCGAAGTAGATTCATCCAAGTCTCTTAAAGACGTGTTAAGGACTTTTCGTTTTGGACAAGCCTTGAGCAAGTCTAGGTTAGGTCTGGGTTAGGTTCGGACTAGGCTAGAACTCAGATATTCTACTTCAGCAGATTCTTAGCCTGGTATCATAAAGACGTCTTAAGGATTTCTAGTTTTGGACATCCTGGTCATCTTAAAAATGGTTAGGGTTAGGTCTGGGTTAGGTCTACTTTAGCTCAGAGCTAGGCCGGGGTTTTAATATTCTATTTCCAAAGCAGATTTATCCAAGTCTCATAAAGACGTCTTAAGTACTTCTGATTTTGGACGTCCAGGTCGTCTTAAAGAAGTCTGAGCTAGGTCTAGGTTAGGACTAGGTTAGGTCACTGCTTAATTATTCTATTTCCGAAGCAGATTCACCACGGCTAAATGAAGACTTCTTTTGAGATCGTCTTAAGAACTCCGGATCATCTTAAAGAGGTCTAGCATATTCCAAGGTTAGGTCTCGATTAGGTCAGGGTTAGGTCAGCATTGAAACGTCCCGAACGTCCCACAAGCATGCCTTTGACACGTCTATGGGCCACCGCCTGCTGTCACGCTCGCATAGCGAAGGAAACAGAGACCTCTCGTCAGGAATGATCCAGAAAGCGATCGTTCTCCAGATCCGAGGAAAAACCAGCGGCACCCGCAGTACGTGACCGCACTTTGGAAGAACCCACGCGTTCGCCGGGGGAACCGTCGCCGTCCAGGGAAAGACCAGTTAATCATCGTCGATCGGTTCGATGAAATTAATAATTGGCTGCTTATGCGGTAGGCTCGCGGTAAGATCGCCTTAATTGTTCGCAACTTTCACCCTCAGCGAGGCGGATTGTCTCGACGATGGTCGTCGTTAACTTTACGGTCGCGGCCCGGTTCAGCGGATATTACGAAACGCGGCCTACCGTTTTGTGGCAGGACAGCAGGAAATTGACAATGACAGGAATGTCGGTTTTTGCCGATCACGGCCGAGCTTCCTGTTTTTCGCTATCGGCCGGCCACGCTTGCACACGCGGCGTTAGCATTCGCTTCCAGAGGGAAGAAGGGGGATCGCTCGCCGCGCGGCGGTCTGAAACGCGACACAGCTGCGGGCCGGCGATCTTTCACAATCGCAGCCAGCACACCGTTCCTTAAAACGTGTTCCTGTAGGTCGCTTTTAGGCTGCGATGCCGCCCCACCGCGATCAGCGTCGCCGATTAGAGCTGCGGCACCGCTCCCCGCGACACGATTTGCCTAACGAATCGACCCACTGAAAGGTCCGAATGTTGCAGCTTTCGTGCCGAGCTGGTTCAACAGTCTTTCCAGCACTGCTCTGATAAGATCGACTATCTCTTTATTAGACAACAGCCTGTTTCACCGCATTGTGCTAAGGTGCCGTCGTTTTTGCGTCATACGGACCGATCGATATGTAGTGCTCGGACCGTGAGTCTTGTTAATTCGCTGACACACTGGAGATGAAATAGGCTTGGGGAAGCTGTGGATTGGTGGTCTGTAAGGGGCGGAGCTAGGGATCTCAAGGGAAACCGTGCCAGATAAGTTTCAAGTCGCTGACACCATCAGAAGGCTATTTGATGGATTATGCTGTTATTTCTGGTATGGTCGATGGATAACTATGAAAAAATTCATGGATTTGCTGGTCAATGAGGTGCAACGCTCTGAATTTTTTCAGAATTTTCCGTCGCGAGAGTAATTTTTTAAAAAATCAACGTTATCACCAACTGGCGCTGCGAGTGTCGCCCTTTAAGGCTACTCTACAGATTATACTCCGTTACTTCTGTTCCGCTCCGTGGAAAATTATGAAAAAATTCAGGGATCTGCTAGCTAAAGAGGCAGAAAGCTCTGAATTTTTTCAGAATTTTCCGTAGCGAAAGTAATTTTTTAAAAAATCAAACTTATCAACAACTATCGCCAGAACTGCCACCCTTACTTAGAACTATGCGTAAGCCACGTCCTTGTCACGAGTCCCTAACATTTACCTAACGAAAATTAGTTGAAAACGACGTCCTCGACATTCTTCCAGGTAATCTGAATGAATCTGACCAGGTAGACATTGGAATCCAGCTAGGTATCCCGCGCCGAATGGCTCTTCAATCAACGCGAGTCCATTTCACCACCTCGTGGATAGGAGCTGTCCTCTTTGCGTCACTCGAACATAATAATTATCCATCGATACGAGCGTAATAATCAGGAATCGCGTGGAAATCCACTGGCTCGGAAACTAGTTTACAGGGAAGTCGAGCAGGTACGACTTCGTTCTTTGCGGTGATAACAGTTTTATTATTGTCGGCGACCGGTGTCCGCGCTGTATGAATTTTCGCTTTACTGCCCCTTAAGTGTCACAAAATCCCATAAACCCGGCTGATACCTGTCCCGCGACTTAATCGACGACACACTTACCCATTGCCAACTGCGGCCGACCAACAGGTGTCCGTGCAAAGTAAAAATCGCGGGATAAAATACGGGCGAAATAATAATCTATAAATCGAAAATAACAGTCCACAAATCCTAAATAATAATCAATAAAATCGCGATAATGAACGCGTAAAGCCCGAAGTCCACTTTCCTGAAAATCCACTGTCCGTTTCCCGAGCTGATTGAAATAGGAACTCCCCTGTTCTAGGACCAGCTGGTTTCGCAAGGCCCGGTTCCACCCGATCCCAAAGGTCGGCGAGAGCATAACGAAAAGCCTAATTAAAAACCGCGATAACGGAGACGACCTGCCGACCTCTGGCCCAGTTAGAAATCCGATGAATTCTGGAAACGAGGCAGGCCTCTAATAAGCGAGCGGAAACGGCACGAGAGCGGTCGTAAAGACGCCCGGATCGTTTATTAAATAGCCGAAGAATGAAAAACGCTCTAACCGATTAAGGAAGTAACCTGTTATTCCATTAGTTAGCCAGCGTTTATCCTTTCACGATGTTACTTACGGCCGGGCGAGCCAGTGAAACCTTGATCCACTCGATTTTCCCGGGGCTCGTTTATTTGCCAGTCGATACGACGAATCGGAATTTACGACGTCGCCGGAATAAACGAAAACGATTTTATCGGCCGGCCGATCTACTCGAGGATACGTTCTGCTCCGACGGCTCGCTTTCGAGCCAATATACTTATTTCCTTTCCCCCAGCGGGCTCCCGATCTATCCGGACGATTTGTTCTGCCATTTGACAGACGAGCGCGTCTCAATATAGCTAGGTGGATCGAGGCGTGCTCTGGACGCAGCTCGCAATTATCAACGCGACTCCGGCCGGCGTAGACGTCCAGGCATCGTTACCGAGACATCAATCTGCCTTAAACGCCCGGCTTTCTAATTTCGAATGCAAATCGTCCGATCGGTCGGCTGGCTGCGCGGACAATTCTAAAACGTACGCGACGACCGTTAGAAATTTGAAATTCATCGATTTCTAGTCGTAATGCTGCTAAGTGTGATGGTTTATTGTGCTTCGAGATCACTGCCGGGATTACGAGAGCGTTTTCTTATTTATCGTGCAGGAAGTGTGTCTATGATGTTCCTCGGACGATTTGGAGCAACTTTTTCCTTTGTGAAAATCTCCTACGAGCTCCCGTTCGCGAGTTATTAACGAAACAAGATGGGCCAATCGCGGAGCTGACGCCACGCCCTCGCTACGCGCGTCGCGCGCCCGCGTCGCCTTATTGGCCCGTGTTTCGCGTTGAATATCTCGGTAATGAAGCTTCGTAGAGGATTTTTGCAAAGGAAAAAGTTGCTCTAAATTGCACGAGGAATCGCCAATTCCAAGGGCTTCAATTTTTGGAAGAGTATATGCAATGAAGATGATCTTTCGATGGACAATGAAGTTAACAATGCAACAGGGAGGAAAATAATGTTTCGAACAAGAGGGGGCAAAGTCTAGGGAGATTAATTATCTGTAATGCAACTCTCCAGCTACTACTGTAGAATTAGGTAGCAAAGAAAGAACTCGCTATTAATCTCAGCAGTCTCAAAATCTCTGCGGAGATATATCTCGATCGTGGCGTGGATTGATATACCGATCATTACCAGGAGCACGCGATACTTGTTCCTTGTGTTTGCACAGTCGGAAATACTTAGCGCTTTCCAAATACTATTCCGCCCGCGAATACTTTCTTTATTGGTTAATTTATCAACTTGCCGCCGCCGGATCCGAAAAGAGAACCGAGAAATCGGTTTCAGTTTGTTCTACGATGCGTGAACTTGTCTAAGAATCTAGGCTTGTAAAGTGGTCAAGGCTATCCCCTAATAAAACTTATTTTAGCAGATCAGTTCTAAATCAATTCTGAATTTTTTCAGAATTTTTTGTTGTGTAATGAATTTTTTTAAAACGCCAAAGTTATCAACTCTCGCCGTGATGGTCATCCCTTAAGGCTACCAACAAGTTATGCTCTGTATCTTCTGTTCTGGTAGATGGATAATTATAAAAAAATTCACGTATCTTCTAGTTAATGGGGCACAAGTCTGTAAATTTTTTCAGAATTTTCCGTCGCAAAATCAATTTTTTAGAAAACCAAACTTGTCAAGACCTGTCGCCACGACTGCCATCCCTTAAGGCTACTCAATAGGCTACGCTCTGTATCTTCTGTTCCGGTAGATGGAAAATTCTATAAAAAATCATGGATCTTTTAGCTGATGGGGCACAACGCTCTGAATTTTTTCAGAATTTCTGGTTGCGAGATCGAGCTTTGAAAAATCCAGATACCAGGATTTTAGGCACCATAGGCACCGCGTGGAGCTACAATTTTTCAACTAAGTTTCGCAGGATACCGATTACATTTTCATATTAATTTAACAGCGAGCTGTCTTCGCAAATGTATCTAATAATTTTCTCCAAACCGTGACGCTAATTTAAAAAATTAGTATCCCATTCGGCTGCGCGCTTTCACTCGCCACGCGAGTGACGCGACTCATTTCTCCGGATCGAATTAACCGTGACGCGCGAGATCTGGTCGCGATAATCCGGATAATTAGATGCCGATTCGATGGACCGCCGGACGAGTTTGCTCGGATATTAATACTCGTGTATTATATTCGCGGCGAGCACGGGACGACAACCAATTAGCATCGCGATTCCGGAATCCATTTGCATGCAGGTAATATCGGATCGGTCTACGGCATAAATTGCGTTCGTTATCTACGCGAGCAAAAAGTCCGTTATGTGTTATTTAGCTGGAAATTATTTGCCGCTTATGTTGCGAAGACAGCTGTCCGGCGGAATGCAAAATGATACCTAACGGCGGGCTTGTATAACAGCGAATCCATTACGTTCGCTATTACACCTAGCCGCGGACCCGTTGCAGCGATGCGCATGGCAATAGAAAAATATATTTATGGTGGCATTACACACGTAACGTAAATTGTGTAATGCGTTATGGTAGCGCGCCAGTTGTAGATTATCGTTCTGCGGCTTAACGGCCGAAGGGAAATTACAATGCCGTTAACCAGGGGATAGTTATCGTTAGGTAACAATCAAATTGTTGGGTATTCCGGCTTGATACGACGGGAGCAGACAGAACACCGCTTCTGCTAATTCTCCTGCAGCTTTTAAGCGTTTCGTAGCGTTTTAGAGTTCACAATGTTACAGTTTTCCCCCATTTTTGATGAATTTTTCGAAATATAAGTACTTTTCATAAGTTTTTTGTAATTTCCTGACGACCGGACATGCGTGTCTTGGCTTCTATGGACTGATTCGATAGATCTCGTTAAAATCTAGCGTTTCCACTTGGTTTCGCTCAAAAATATTGATTTTTACGCATTTGGCAGTGTTTTTAGAGTCAATTTTAACGCATTTTCATGGTTTTTCAGCATTTCCCGGCGACTAGACGTGTCCGTCTTGGCTTTTACTACCTGATTCGATAAAGCTCGATGAAATACGTCTTTTGAACTTTGTCCCACTTGAAAAGAGCGATTTTTAACCGATTTACAGCATTTTTAGTACCCAGCTGTCATCGCCTTTCCATTGAAATCCAATTAAATCGTTTTCCAATATCGTTAGCGAGCTAGAACAATATAGAATCGCTGCGAACCCATTTCATTCGGACAGAAAGACGCAGCAGTTGAATCGGATCAAGGGATATAAGTCAGGCTGGCAAAGTTTCCAACTGCTAGTCCTGGAACAGACAGAACTTCTTTAAACGCACGCCATTGTCTTGCGGGAAGGTTTGCGAAAGTTTCAAGCGCTCCGGTGGAACTTTAAGTACGTTTCTCCGCGAGGATCTGCAACTTCTTCCCGAGTTTAATACAGAATATCAGTGGTTCTCTGAACGGTTTTCACTATCATCTATTGCACTGAGAACCACTGAGAAGAGTTAGGACTAGGTTAGGGTAATATTTGGACAGTGTTAATTCAAGGATTTATGGAGAATCTCAGTGGCCCTCAAGTGGTTTTCAGGGAGTTTTTTATTGCATTGAGAACCACTGAGAAGGGTTAGGTCTGGCTTAAATAAGAGTTAGGTCAATATTAGGTCAATATTAGGTCAGTATTAAGTCAGTCTTAGGCCAGTATTAAGTCAGTCTTAATTTTGAGTTTTATGAAGAATGTCAATGGCCCTCTGAACGGTTCTCAGTGTTCCTCTAATGCACTGAGAACCACTGAGGAAGGTTAGGTCTAGATTAGGCCAGGATTAGGTCTGGATTAGGTCAATATTAAGTCAGTGTTAATTCCCGATTTCATGGAGAATCTCAGTGATTCTCCAAACGGTTTCCACAGTCAAATTTCCGAGAACCACTGGCAAGGGTTAGGTCAAAGTTAGGTCTGCAGTTAATCGCAAATATCTCGGAAACGAGAGCTCCGCGACATATTTTCCAAAGGAAAGATCTGTTCAAAATCATGTCCTTGACCACGTATTTCAAGGGCACGAGAATCAGAGCAGAAATAGATTAATAGATCACCGTATACCGATCGGATCTAATCGAGCCATGTTCCCAATCATCTCGTCGCACATTATAACTGGATGCTGCGCCGGCTACTATATTTATCCGCTCCACAGATCTCGCCGCTCCATTGAAAATATGTATATTATATAGCTCTTCGCGCCGACGGCTTCGTTAAGCTTATCGCGAACACGATCTCCTATCGGCCGGCGGAAACCGCGCGGCTTCAGAAATCAGTCGGACCGCGGCCTGCCACACCCTGGATCTCTAAGATATACAGGCAGAACTGGCTGTCAGGATCCTGGATCGGCTCGGATCCGATCGATAGATCTGCGCTCTGGACGCGAACGGATCATTAGGGCCCGATGATAATTAGCCGGGCCTCGTGGTCCGCGGGGTAAGCAAAAGTGAAAGCTGCCCGCCAATTTCTTTTCGCCGGTCGCACGCTCGAAATGCAAACGGAGCGAAATTTGAAATGCAGCAGGCGAAACCCGTTGCCCGAAGAAACTATCCCGGTTGCCCCTGTAATTGTATTATCCAATCAATTAAACCGTTTGCACTAACAATTACCGGCGGCCGGAAACGATATATATGGGGCAACTTTTTTAGCAACATTTTTTTAGAAAATGTGGACAAATTGTTGGACGTGAATATTTATAATTGATAGTATATTTTAATATTTATTTGTAGTATTTTTCATATTTTAAATACTCAATGTTTTCGATATATTAAGTATTCAATATTTATTATATAAATATTTTATATATTCAATAGTCATTAATTTATTTTGAATATTTAATATTCATACGAATATTTAATGTATATTTGATATTACTATGTTGGTATATTAATATTAGTAGAATAGTATATAAGTATATTAGTATATTAGTATGTTAGTGTATCAGTATATTAGCATATCAGTATATTAGTAAATTAGTAAATTTGCATATCAGTCTATTGGTATATAAGTATATTAGTATTTTAGTATATTAGTATTTTAGTACATTAGTATATTAGCATATTGGTCTGCTAGTATATTAGTACACCTATATATTGAAATATTAGCATATGACTCTATTAGCATTAATTAGTATATTAGTATATTAGTATATCAGTATATTAAAATATTAGCATATTAGGATATTAATGTATTAGTATGTTAGCATATTAGTGTATTAATATATTAGCACATTAGTGTATTAGTAAATTAGTATACCAGTATATTAGCACATCAGTATATTAGCACATCAGCATATTAGCATATCAGTAAATCAGCACGTCAGTATATCAGCACATTAGCATATCAGCATACTAACACATCCAACGTTTACGTAATCATTTAAAATATTAATTATTCAGGAAAATCGTTCAAGTATTCGCTGTTCGAAAAAATGGCTCAAACAAGTGTAAAAGAAAATGGAATACTGGGAAAGGCACCGGAGCCGAGAACGGGCCCGCGCGTGTGCACTTGGGCGCAACGGGCCCGTCGAGATTCCGCGCGGCGATCAGGTGTCCAGGAAGGCAGTGATAGGCAGAGCCCGATCGTATAACAACTGGCCAAGTGAGCAACAGCCAGTTAATTGATGTACGAGCTAAAGCGTCTGTAACCGATATGCACGGCGCGGCTCGTCCGCGGCACGCGGGGGAGGCATTTGGGGCCGACTGCTTTCCCGGAGAAATTCCAAACTCGCGGGCTCTTGCTCCGCCAAGAGACCTTTAATTAATTGTGCAATTAGGGGCAGAGTTAATTGGAAAAATTCGCGGACAATACCGGTCGCCATTGATCTTATCCTTTCGGCGGTGCTTTCCGCTGTGACACGAGTCGCCGGTCTACCGGGTGTCCCCGAAATAATTGCGCGACCGTTTTTGTTGTTGTTCAAGTGATAAAGTCGTTGACAATGCTGTGGATTAAAGTGGTACGAACGTGTGGAAAAGACGAAGGAGAGAACTATAGGAGGTGAGAAAATGTGTCGATAAATTATTAGAGGTTATGTCTGGGTGGTGAGATATTTTAATGAACATTGAATATTTAGGGGATTTTTGAATATTAAATATTTTCATGGATATTAAATATTTTCATGGATATTAAATATTTTTATGAATATTAAATATTTATTACATAAATATTGGATAATTTAAATATATTTGTATAAATATTGCGCAGAGGGTGAGTCAGCTAACGTTTGCGTCCTAGGTAGATTTTTGGGGGAGACCTTGTGGAAGTTACGAGGCTCGTTCCGCCGCAGCTTCTCCGTATTGCTTCCGCAGTAACATGATGAGTGGGCTGCTCCGCGAAATTGAATCATTTGCTTCCATGTTCCGTCTGGCCGGCTGCCAGCAGTCGGCGGCTACTATTTCAGCGGCCGTGTGGAACGAGTCAAACGAGACGTCCGTCTGATGTGTGCCTCGAAATAAATCAGGGGATCCCGTCGGCGATTCCGGATTGGAATAACGGACGAGCGATGGAAAACGCCTCGAAAGAATTCTATTAATTACTAATAATATAATTCTATTAAATAATAGCATTCTACTAAAGCTAATAATAAAATATGTAATTACAATTTTATATGGATAATATTGAAAGTCGAATAAATATTTTATTCTCCTATAGTATACACCCTAATTTCGACGTGGCGATCGCCGATTGGCTAGCGTAACGCTGCGCCGGCCCCTTTGGTCTGGCTACGCCCACAGTCTGCTCCAGTGGTGGCGGCTGCGCCGCTGCGCCGCCCCCTTTGGTCTGGCCACGCCCACAACCTGCTCCATTGGTGGGGGCCGCGCCACTGCACCGCCCACTTGCTCCAGCCACGCCCACAGTCAGCTTCAGTGGTGGGGACCGCGCTACTGCGCCGCCCACTTGCTCCAGCCACGCCCACAATCTGCTCCAGTAGTGGGACAGCGACGCTCCACGCGACAGGGTCCGACGAGGCGTGGTCACGAAGCGTGAAATAGGCGCAACGCCATCGGCAAATTGCAATAGAGCACATAAGAGGCTCAGGCACATTAACCCAATTTCGAAACGCCGGATCGCAGAAATCCACGGGCGACACGCGAGAACGCGCGATCGATAGATCAAAGACCGAGGCATTCATAGGGAGCGTTTCTCAACCGGCTCGCCTATGGTGATATCGAAAGCCATCGCAGGCAATGTTTTCCAGAAATTAATGGCGCTAGCCGACAACGCCGCATTATCATATCCGCGGCTCCGGACGCAGCCGGGACATCGTCGTCGATCCAGTGCCCGTTTCTTCGGCACGAGGAATCGACTAACATGAATGGAACGCGAACCTGCGGCGGGCCGATGCTTTACGATCGCACCGCGCGGCTCGATTACACGTTTCAATGGAGAGGCGCACGCGTGCACGTGTTCGTTACGCAAAATCGACGATCGAGGTGATGTAACCGGCCGATCGACGCTGTGCACCCTTCGTTAGGCGCAGTGGAGTGAGGCGGTACCGTTTTCTTGTGGAACTCGATACAGTGCCGCACGGTTAAATTTACATGGCAGCCGGTTTGTAAGTGAAACGCTTGAGATATATGTTTTTCTCACATCGGTCGATAGCTGAGATTTTGCTGATTAAAATGAGCCCAAACACGATGTAATTCGGCTTAGTTTAACCTGTTCTGGGAGCGATCGATACGTTATCTACAGGGTGGACGAAATAATTTGGTTAGTTTTTGATTATTTGAAGGAATGGCGATATAGTTTTTGATTAGGAGATTGTCGAATGTGATTTAAGATTGCTGATGCTTAAATTCAAGATGGGGAATGCTTGAGTCCTTTCTCATTCGTGGACACACTATAGATCATTATGTCATCGATGAACATATACACTCTTATTAAAAAAAGACTAAATATATACTCTTATCAAAAGAACATATCTAACATCTTTCTACCAGTATCAAGAACAGTTAAAATATTCAAAGTAATCGATTCTTCTTAATCACCCGGTATATAGTAACAAGTTCTTCGATAAAAGTAGTCCGATTACCATCGTGTTTGGACTCATTTCAATCAGAAAAATCTCAGCTATACGTTGCTGCTATATTCATAAAACCAAAATCATAATTACTAAAAATAATATTGTTTTTCTTATAAATTTATTTTGTTGTAATATCTTATTGACGCAGGTGTGTGTCCTATCTCCATCGCTGTACCAAATATTATTTTACGAAGTCATTTGTTCGAGAGTGGCGTTGCAATCGTTTCGGTTGAATAGTCTGCTCTCGGCAAAGCAAAAATTAGGATAAATATTTCAAGAATTGAGTTTCAGCCGGCCGCTCGAAGAACGGCACCGTTCACGACGGACGTGTTCACGTGTCGCGCCGTAAGTTTCTGCGTGTTGCGTGCCCACGGAGTACTGCTGGCTGGTCGTGTCTATTTACCATATGCCGTGATACCGAGTCGAGGAAATAAGGCTTCGATACGGCCCTGTGCCGAACGGTTGCATAAGCGAGCTGGTAAATCAGATAGCACGTAGCGGGAAAGTAAACGTATTTATTACTATGTTGCGCCCCGCTCGATAATTGCCGGGCTTTTCTTCTTGTTGTGGGAATCGGCGACCAGCGCTGATAAATCCTCACCGATTCGGAATAATCGGATTCATGCTACTTGCATTTCGCCGCGATCTGCTGGCCGAGTCGGCGATCGCCGCTAACAGGTGACTGCCATTTTTGTGAAAAAAAATCGGAACTCTTGATGCAATAGAGATAGAGTGCTGGAATATTTTTTAAATTAAAGCTGAAACATTGTAGAGTGACAAAAAAATAGGGAGAAGTGATGAGCAACAGGTTTTGACCGGGAGAATATTTATGGCATTTCTCCCTTTTCAGAACAGTTTCGGTGTAACCATCGTAGGGTAGGATTCCATGTTAAAATGTACAACTTTCGACAGAATGAAGATAGAGTGCTGGAATATTTTTTAAATTAAAGCTGAAACATTATAGAATAACAAAAAAATAAGGAGAAATGATGACCAACAAGTTTTCACCAGTAGAAAATTTATGGCATTTCTCCTTTCTCTGAACAGTTTCGGTTTACCCATCCTAACATATGGTCTCCTGTTAAAACATACAACTTTCGACAAAATAAACACAGATCACTGCAATTTTTTTTAAATTAAAGCCGAAACATTGCAGAATATATAAAAAATTATGGCAAACAAAACCAATCAGGTTTTAGCCATGGAACCATTTATTAAAGTGGACCCCCCGAAAGAGCCTTCGAGGACCAAATATTCAGCGAACTCAATGCCAGTAGATTCGGTGCAATTTTTCGGTACAATTTCGGTGCAATAAATTTCATTTTCGCGGGAGACTGTCGCTGATCTAATCGACCGTACATCTCCATCAGCAATTTTATCCGCGAAACATTTGCTTAGAACAATGATGTCATTGTTCATTGTGCGGACCCGGGAGCAACAAGAGCTTTGACACGGGTAATGAGGGACCTGTTACCCCCTCCCCCGCCGGCCCACCGTACACAGGTATCGCATTCGAATCTCGTATTCTGTCCAATTATTGTGGAACGCAGCCATTGTTACACCATTCGAGTTTTCAACGAGATAATGATGCTCGTAAATCGTCCCCGTCGCGTCCCGCTGATAGTTAAAAGGCGGAACGCGTGGAAATTTTCGATTAAACGAATCAGACAAATCAAGCCGGCCGCGCTGTTACCAAATCTTATTCGCGCGAAAATAAAAAGGCCTCGACCAATTACGGACATTTCTTGTTGCCACCATTCTGCAACAACAATTCCATACTATATAAATAAATGAAACTGTCGACAACGCTGCTTTACTAATTTTATTGTATCTTAAATAACATATTGCGATGAAATAAAATGTTTATACAACTACGGATCTATTTTCAACAACGAAAGGGTTATATATTCACTGACTGGTCCATTTATGACCGATCTATAGTGTCGAATACCGTTGCCGGGAAATTAGGCTAGATTTCATGCCAAAAGAGCAGTGATGCGCCACGCGACGCGGCGGTCCTATAGGAACATTAGCGCCTCCCACTTCGCTGCGCTCGGCGAATCGTCGTCGGCTACTGTGTCACGTGACTTACTCCCACTTCATAGCGAACCCTGTGACGTATGCACAGTTCTAACGTGAACAGTCTTGGTAACTATGCAACCGAAAGTTACGATGTACCACCGTCTTTCGAAGAATTCGACGAAGCGAGATGATAATTTTCGCACTCAGATCAGTCCGGCAATAAATGTCAGCGCGTAGAAACGAATGAAGTTCATATATATATCGGCTGCTGAATCACTGGAATTGATAGAACGACGCGAAGCAGGAGCGATACGCGCGAGCCGGCGAGTTTGGACGCGTGTTCGCGCGCTTTAAAAAAACCAGTCGACACAGTTCCTTTTTTTTTTTCTCTCCGGCGAACGGATTCCAGGTACGAAACGTGCCATTGTTCCAGATTGTCAGCCGGCATTAAACTGCTGTCCGAACACGTCGTTACGTTTCTTACACGGTGTCGTTCCGTCGCGCGAATCGCCGTTCGCGCCGCAAAAAGTGACACTCGAGACGATCAAAGTCGTCATAATTTCGTACCCTCGGCCGACGGTGGCGAAACCGAATCGTTTATTGCGAGAGACCGCTTTGTTCGTCGTCGCTGACCGACGGTTCATCACGTTGACGGTCGAATACTTGCAATTATTTATTATTGTTATTATTATTATTGAAATTGGTGGACGAAGGTAGAGATTGCAGAACTATCAGAGTCGTTTAATTATTTAGTTTCCAAGATATAAGCAGAATTAATTTTTAAAGTCTTTATTTAATTTTTTATATTGGACTTAGATTTGCGTTAGGTTTGGGTTAGGTCAGATCTAGGTTAGGTCTCGGGTCTTTTATTGGTGAGGATCAATTCATTTGTCGTGAAAATAATAAATACTGGTTTTGGTGTGGGTTGATTTTAACTTAAATCTAGGTTTGATGTACGTTAGGTCTGGGTTAGGTCTTGATTATGATTTATTTAGAAAGTGCGTGCTTAAGAGTTTCATATTTTGCTAAAGATTTCAGTGGGGAGGATTAACCGACGTGTCAGTAAAATAACGAAGACTAGGAGAGTTCTAGGATAATTCTAGACTAGGTATAGGCTAGGTCTAGGTTAGGTCTAGGTTAGGTTCAGTGTTAAATCACAAGAGGCTCAATCGATGTATCTGTAAAATATCAAAGACTATGGTACTTCTAGACTATCTCTAGGCTAGGTCTAGGTTAGGTCTACACTACTCCTAGCTTAGATCAAGGTTAGGTCCACAATTCCCACTAAACATCCCACAAACCAAAGCGATATCTCCAGCTAAACGTTTCTCGAAACGCGATTCCCGACACACTCGGATCTAATCAGAATAATCGAGGCACCGCCGAAGCAAATAATTAATTAATTCTCCTTTTCCGCCGGGATCCCGCGGACGAGTTATGATTGATGAAGTTAACTTAATCAACACGATACCACCATCAAGCGTTACAAGCTCGAATTTCGCGATGAAGCGCGCCGATAATATTCCCCGTTGTCGACATTTTTCATCGCGCGAGTTTCCGCGCCGCCTCTGGAACAGCGGAGAACTTTTCATCAATCTCGCACGCGTTCTAACGCAACGCGCTGTGGAAGTAACAACGCGAGACTAACGAGTTTCCCGTGGACTCGTTAGCGTCTTGATCGATTGTTATTAACATTGAAACGGCTCGGAGGAGGATGAGGAGTAAGAGGAGGAGGGCCGCGAGGTGGTCGCTCGAAATTTCGGAACATGATTCAGTTATCGGCGAGATTAGGTTGCCGGACGTCGGTGACGAAATAAGACAGAGCAAACAGGTGTAGGCCCGCAACAGGTGTAGCCTGTTACGCCAATGCTAAGCGATTCCGTGCGCGGCGCAATTACGGGCGCAGTCGCCTGCCGGTAATTCACAACGATTCCGAGAGCACGCGAATTTCCATGCTGCTTATCCTTTCATATCCGATTTCGCTTTCGTGAAAGCGCCTGGCCGATTATCGGGCCGGTCCACTAGGCGCTCGCGAGAAAAATTTTCTCCGTTAATTTGGTAACGTTGGCGGCGATGATGATGATGGCCGCGCCGCGGAACGGCTTCGGAGGAGGCTAGACCGACGGCACGCGGTGCATCACGGTTTTTGTCCGACGCATCGCTCGCCTGAGGAGATCGCTATCCGAACGTTTCGTTAAACGTTACACACTCGTTGAATATTCAACGGGGATTTTCATTCGGCCGAGGCACGCGAGAGAGGATTTTCTCCTGCGGCGGTAGAGACGATCGGTGTCCTCCCTGGAATGCGTCGGGAGGATGCACCGTGTTCCGGTTGAAATATTGACGAGAAACTCGGACCTAACTTGGAACTAAGCGGATATAACTCGGACCTAAGTCAGATCTAATTCAGACCTAAGTGAGATCTAAGAAGCACGCTCTTCAAATTCTTCTGAGATTTTTACGGGTCTGACTTAGGCGTAACCCAGACCTAATGCAGATTTAATCTAGGGCTAAGTCAGATATAAATCAGACCTAAGTCAGATTTAATACAATTATAAATTATATATAATCATTACCTAAGTCAGATATGATTCAGAGCTAAATTAGACCTAATCCAGACCTAAGTCAGATCTAATTCAGAGCTAAATTAGATCTAACCTAGGCCTAAGTCAGGTGTAATGAAAACTTAAGTCAGATCTACAAATCAAAATTTTCAAATTCTTGTAATATTTGTACAGGTCTGATCTAGGCATAACCCTGGACTAATCCATATTTAATATGGACCTAAATCGCATCTAATCCAGACCTAAATCAAATCTAATCCAGACCTAAGTCAGATCTAAAATCTAAATCTTTGGAACTCTCCCAATATTTCCACAGGTTTAACCTAAGCCTGACCCAGACTTAATCCAGATCTAATCCAGGTTTAATCCAGATCTAATCCAGGCCTAAACCAGATATAATCCAGACCTAAGTCAGATCTAAAAACTGAATCTTTGCAACTCTTCCAATATTTCCACAGGTTTAACCTAAGCCTGACCCAGACTTAATCCAGATCTAATCCAGGTTTAACCCAGATCTAATCCAGACCTAACCCATACCTAAAAACAAAGTTCATCAAATTCCACAAATATTTTCAAAGCGTCGTATCTCCCTCTTACCCATACCTCCCGAACGCGCAAAACCTAATCGCTCTCCGGCCAGCAGCGGAAAAATATAAAACCGCTCCGACTCGCCGCAGAAATCACGATTTCCGTCGAAACGGGCCAGTCCTTTGTGCCGCCAGTGGGCTCACGCGGCATAAAATCGGCGGACGACCTGCCGTATATTCTCAGCCGTGGTCGAATGGCATTAACCAAGTTAACAAGGTGAAAATGCTTTCGGCGTGAGCCGGTTGTCCGTCTTTATCGGCCGTTCCGCGCGTCGTCGCTGCGCATGGGAGCGGAATAAGGTTTCTTGCATCGCTCCTAGAGCCGCGCCGTTTACAACCAAGGGT
This sequence comes from Augochlorella aurata, assembly GCA_028455555.1. NCBI lineage: Eukaryota > Metazoa > Arthropoda > Insecta > Hymenoptera > Halictidae > Augochlorella > Augochlorella aurata. The sequence continues at coordinate 2,157,411 of CM052163.1, read as the reverse complement.
AAGCGAACGATCCCGGCCTATTGTCAGCCGGACCCGTTTGCACAAAGTTACGGCACCGGACTGCTCACCCGCGCCCTCGACGCGTTGCATTGATTTTTACGGCGCAATTAGAATAACCGAGCTACCGAGGACCACGGTCCGATTGCCATCGTCCGCTTTCCCCGTGATCATAGTGCGTGCGTTCCTGGCGTGGCATTACGCGCCACTTTATCGTGACATATCAACGAGTTCGTACGCGCTACTGTTGCGCTCCAAGGACGCGGCG
>CM052163.1:2002961-2014421 GCA_028455555.1 Augochlorella aurata | reverse complement strand
CCAGCTGGTCAAAATTGACTTTGACGTATCTCTACGTTTACTGTCCATGTCCTTAGAGTATTATTTCAACCTCTGTGGTTGTTTAAGTACTTTTAACTGGCCATATAGTATTCAATAGTCAATTCCAGCTGGTCAAAATTGACTTTCACCTATCTCCACGTTTACTGTCCACCGCGTCGATGGGAAATTTCGCCGAAGAGCTTCCCAGCGGAAGCGCGGATCGCTAATCGCGCTAAGTCCAGAACAAATATTAGAAAACCGGTAATTTTGAGCAGGCTAACTACAGCGTTAAAGCGGAGGAAGCGCGAGTAAGCGTACTAATTGCACCGGCATGCGTGGCTCCGGGTTTTGACCGGCTAGAACGGCGATCGGCGCCGGCCTAGCTGAATTCGCCGGGCGACCGGGCCGCGAACGGTTCCGCCGGATCGCGAACAATGTGGAAAAGCAAGTTTAGAGCCGTTACCGTAACTCGTTGCCGATATTGCTGTATAATATCGCATTACGGCGGCGGCCCGAATTCCTGAACGACTCCTTCTTTCCGCGAGGCAATTTCACGATCCCGCGAGCGCTGCCCGTACCGTTTCCCGGCCGGGTCTTCGTTCACGCGCCAGTAAATTGCGTAACGACACGAACGAAATTTTCCACGATCGGGAACTCTCTCGCGGGGCATTCCTTCGATTTCTTTGTCTGCCAGCGGCGGACTGTGAGACCAGCGTGGGTGGATGCTCTCCGGGCTCGAGGAGAGCTCTTTTGTTGCGTGATTACGGAACTGGTTGGGATCTCGGAACTGTTTGGTAAAGCCGAAACTATAAACTATTTGGTTACCGTTTGGTACCGTTTTGGTTGGGACTGTTTTTGGGGACCGTTTGATGGCATGGTTGGTCATCTATTTGGTACTATAACTAGGAAACTATTTGGCAGAATGACCAAAAGATTATTTGGTGTTGCGAGCAATAAATTATCTGGTACCATGACCAAAAAATTATATGGTACCATGATCGAAGAACTATATGGTACCATGATCAAAAAGGTACTTGGTAAAATGATTAATTATTTATTTGGTGACATAATTGGTAAATCATTTGGCACCATAATTTCACAAGCATTTAATATCATGATTGGAAAATCATTTTATAGCATGATTTCATAGTCATTTAGCATCATGATCGTGCAACCACATGGTACCATGATCAAAGAAACATATCGTACCTAGATTAAAAAATTAATTCTTAAAATAATCATAAAACCATTTTAGACAGTACGATCTGAAAGCCACGTGGTACCGTAATTGCACAACCATACTCAATCAAGCAGTTCCAAACGAATTCTCATCTTACCAATTCTAGTCCGCAGAGCGCGTAGGACACGGTTGCCGAACCGAGCAGCGCGTTTACACGGCGAATGAATGAGTCAGCTGGCGTCGCGCCGATTTATTATCGTCGAACGCGTGTTCCCGCGATCGCCACCACGTTCGCCGTAGGACGAGCGTATCCCGCGTATCCGGCTTTTTCCAGAAGTCGTTTATTTAATCCAGGACTCTCGAAACAGCCTGACGAACGTATAAGACCCGGTCGACGGACACGCGGCGGGAACACGAGCCGTGCGATCAGATAGAACGTTGCGTATCCGTGATCTGCTCCGACGATTTTCATGGCCGTCCGATCGATAGATCGCGACGGTGGATCGACGTGATCGAGCGTTAACGACTTGCTCGGTGACCGGACTTATCTCGAATGAGAAATGATTTCGGGCTGATTTATACGACCGAGCTCGCGATCTCGATATACAGAGTGTCGAAAAAGTAACAGCGCGATTCCTCAGGTCATTTGAAGCAACTTTTTCCTTTGAAAAAATGTTCTACGACGTGTCGTTTACGAGTTATTAACGAAAAACGCTGGCCAATGAGAGGCGGGCGCGAGGCGGCCGAGGCAGCGAGCGCGCGACGCCCAGTTCCCATTGGCCAGCGTTTATCGTTAATAACTCGTAAACGACGCGTCGTAGAACATTTCTGTAAAGGAAAAAGTTGCTCCAAATCACCCGAGGAACCCGTCTTCGAATTTCTTTTCGAACACCCTGTATATCCGACCGGCCAAGGCTTTGTTCGCGTCGAACGTCGCGGAGAAGGATCATCGGCTCTCGTACAATGGGCCAATAACGAATGAAGAAATCAGAATCCACGGTCCCCTGAGACGGTATCCACGGTATTCGATTGTGATCACAGGTGGACGCGCGGTGCAGCTGCAAGATTGTTGCGAGGCAACGTGGAACAAAGGAAGCTCGGGAGGGCACAGATCGACGGGCATGATTTTCTGTAACGATCAATTAGGACGCGGTAGAAGATAATATCGTAATTGAATATCGCGCGGGCCAGCACCAGTCTGCATTGATCAAATCTGCGCTCTATCAATATCAGTTTATATACCGATCTGCATTTTACGAGCCGCGTTGCATCAATATCAATCTACATTATACGCTCTCGTCGACAATTTGTAATTTACATTGCAACAATATCAATCTATTACGTTGTGCTGTTATCGACACTTTGCCGTCTACGGTTCAGCAATATCAATCTACATTGTGTCAATAGCAATCTAGATTATATACTCGTTGATAATTTGTAATTTATATTGCAACAATATCAATTTATTACATTGTGCTGTTATCGATGCTTTACCGTCTGCAGCAATATCAATCTACAATGTGTTAATATCAATCTACATTAATCATTTGGTAATATTTTATGTCTACATTGGTGCAATATTAAGCTACATTGTGTTATATAGTCGTCAATATTTTATAATCTACATTGTAGCAATATCAGTCTACATTCTATCAATATCAATCTACATTCCATCAATATCAATCTACATTATATACTCATCAATATTTTATAATCTACATTGCAGCAATATCAGTCTATATTCTATCAATATCAATCTACATTCCATCAATATCAATCTACATTATATACTCATCAATATTTTATAATCTACATTGCAGCAATATCAGTCTACATTCCATCAATATCAATCTACATTATATACTCATCAATATTTTATAATCTACATTGCAGCAATATCAGTCTATATTCTATCAATATCAATCTACATTCCATCAATATCAATCTACATTATATACTCATCAATATTTTTATAATCTACATTGTATCAATATCAGTCTACATTCCATCAATATCAATCTACATTCCATCAATATCAGTCTACATTCTATCAATATTAATATATATATTATATACTCATCAATATTTTATAATCTACATTGTATCAATATTAACCTCCATTGTATCAATATCAATCCACATTGTCTTCCTATCAACATTCTACAATCTACATCGTACCAACACGAATTCACCACGCAATCTGCTCAGCACCATAAAATCTACATTGTATCATTACAAAATTACACTGCATTCTGTCTTCCCCTCTATGATCTACAACGTACCAGCTCTAATCTCCATTATACAATCTCCACAGTATCAATATCGATCTACATAACGTAATCCACGCTTTATCAATACCGATCTACATAACGCGATCTAAATTGCACCAAGATCGAACCGCGTTACACCGTGCTCGACATTACACTACCTAATCTGCATTACAAAATCTACGCTCCGCGCAAAGATCAATCTGCATTACGCCCGAATCCACGTTGTATCATCAACGTTGTACCGACTCTAATCATCATTACATCGTTATGTTGCTATTATATTTTCACCACACTGTATACTCTATCCGTCTCAATTACCACGCATATTTCAATCCACGTTATACCGATATTATAATCTACAAATATCGTAATCTGTATTCTACTATGATCGACAGATGGCAGCACGGTCGTATCGGATCACAGAAAATTGACAATGCAAGTGATGCTGCAACTTTGTAAGAATCGTAATAATAATGTCGCTGTGGGTAATTCAATTGTGACACTACGGAGAATTGAACGATGCGAGTCATCCTCGACCTGGCTGGCACCGAGAGGTATAAATCAAGTAGGGTGATAGATCGGAGATTGATAATGTAGATCCAGCAACTTTGTACGGACGATATGAATTTTGGAAATGAATTAGGGCTGCTGTATTGGTACTGGAATACTGGGGTTGGTGCAACGATATTTATAGAAAAACTATACTGATTTTTAAAAATTGACAATGTGGGTGCTGCTACTTTGTTTCGATTACTATAGTGTTCAATATGGTTTGTATTATTTAGTAAAATCTGTCAGTGATAAAATTATCTCACTATAAAAATGCAGTAATCTCTTTTGGAAATTAATAATGTATATGTTGCTACTTTGTGTTGATAGCAACAATGTACTCTGTATTTATTATTGAATAAAATGTGACAAATTAGAGCAGTGAGAAAATCATTGTTGCTAGATTGATAGAAAAATGACTAGAGAGGCAAAATAAAATTTTGGAAATTAAGAAAATGGATATAGCAACTTTGTGCCAGCAGCAACAATGTTCTCTGTACACCCAATACCAAAAACTGTCGCAGTGACAAAATGATTTATTCCTGAATCGATGAAATAATGACTGATATTTCGGAATTTTGGAAATGAACAAAGTAGAAATTGCAATTTTGTATTGGGTGCAACAATGTTCTCTCTATCAACAATGTAACAAAATATCGCAGTGACAAAATTATTGCAAGTAAGACTGATAAAAGACTGATTAAACAGGTACCCCAAAATTTTGGAAATTAGCAAAGTAGAAATTACAATTTTGTATTTGCAGCAACAATGTTCTCTCTACGAACAAATTAACAAAATATGGCAGTGACAAAATTATTGTAGCTTAGACTGATTAAACAGGTACCCCAAAATTTTGTAAATTAACAAAGTAGCTATTTCAACCATATATCACCAGCAACAATGTCCCCCCTCCCCAGAGTTAATAGACAATAGGCTCAGAAACAATCGCAGTACCAAAATGGTCTACGATCCGCCACCCACAGCCGAAAATGCGAATTTTGGAACCGGACAATGTCGCGAGATCGGAGCCGAAATCTTGGGAAGAGGACGTTAGGAGAGCCGAGCGTCCGATCCGGCGTGTTCGTATCCTCGGTGCCTGCTCGGCTCGCCTTGGAGCGTGTCCTCGCGTAGCGGTGCTCGGCACGCAGAACCTCCTGGACAGTGACGGACTTACCTCGCCGACACGGAGCGCCACCAGGGCCAGGCACAGTACCGACACAAGCGCACTGGCGTACGCGTGAATATCGCTGGTTCCCACTGTCATTTTCGGCGGCGTATCGCGCGAACACTGTGCGACCGACTGCGGCGGCTGTCGCGCGTTCTCTTGTCGCCAGGATGCTCTCTGTCCGGCCGCGGTCTCACGTCACATTTTCGTGATTGAACGAGAACGGTCGCATCGTATACGGTCGCGCGTGTGTCGCGGCGCGCGGGAGCGCGGCAGGCGTTTTCCCGTGGCGGCCACGCGGCTTCCTTCTCCTTGACAAGCCGTCGGACACGCGAAGGCCGTGTCCCGGTGTCTCGCGATCTGAGCTCGGTCCCGCGAAAACCCGATCGTTCGTCGTCGAGAACTGGAGGCGAGTGTTATACTGCCGCAATAATGACTGTTCCTCCTGAACTGCCCCCAGGGACGCTCAGGTGTTCGGCATTTTGGTGGGGATAGATCGTGGCTGCGGCGGCCATTCCCTTTTCCACCGATGTATATCGATCCACACGCATTCAAGTCTCCGCCAACTGCGATCCACCGCGTAGTTTCGCTCGGGGGCCGCGCGAGGCCAGCACTGTGCAACCTCGCGCATGGTAACGCGGAACGCTGAATTACCGACCGCGCCGTTTGCTGGGAACACGAGGTTTTCGTCGACGAAATCAACCAAACATTATTCTTAGGTTTAAAGTAATATACTGGGTCGCAAATATATAAACAGTTCCAATGAATATTTAGTTTTTAATTTTTGAAGTCGAGGTTTATATTTAAAAATATACACTGTGTATTGTAAACATTTGAAGGGGTTTTTAAAACATTGTTGGTCAGAGAAATTGTTGAAAGTTTTTTAAAAAATTGCCAGGTCCTTCAGGGTTGCAAATTTGTTGTTTATGGTTGTTTAAAATTTTATGTTAAGCAGATCAACTGTTTGTGAGTTTTAATAATTTGTTTGAAATCTTTTCTAACGTTTAAATTGTACTGTATCTTGCAAAATATTAATTAAATATTATTACATTATTATATTGTTATATTAATATATTATTGCATTATTATATTATTATATTGTTACATTACTGTATTATTATATTATTATATTATTATTTTATTATACTATTATACTATTACACCACTATATTATTAAATTACTATATTATAATATTATGCTGCTACAATATTATATATTATATAATATTATAATTCAAATAACCTAGTCACGTGACTATACCATTTCCCAGCTGACAATTCTTAAAATAAAATACAAAAATACTTTCCTCACGAAGCGATTTCTCGCCATCGATTGAATATATTATGGGAGTCAGGGTGGCTCAGGGTCCCCCCGGTTTTCGAGGGTAGTTCCGCGTAGGAGGGTGCGCGTATCGACTCGCAAGACGAGTCATCCGCTTTAAGGCTTAAAGCTTCGGAAGTTCGTAACGATTACGCTGCCTGGAATTATGTCAATTAGACTGTGGCTGGGGCTGGTTACGGTTCCTGGAGCCGCCGCCGTTGCTTCGGGAACATTGTTGCAAAAGCGTTTTTCGTGAAACTCGTTGAGCGAGACTGGGGTGCTGCAAATAGCGTTGCGAAGTTTATGGGAAAAGTTGGTTGATCGAAGAACAAGAACGAATGAAGACGTTTTTGAGATAGTGTTATGGTGGCTTTGATTTGTTGTACTGTTCTTGTAATTTAGGAAGATTTAGTTGAGTTATTATAGTTTTGTATTATTTTTTATTTTTTGGGGGAGGAAGATTTGGTTTTTGGAAATATTGTTGATATTGTGGACGTTGTTAATATTGTTAATATTGTGAATATTGTTAATATTGGGATTATTGTTAATATTGGGAATATTATTAATATTGGGAATATTTTTAATATTGGGAATATTTTTAATATTGTGAATGTTGTTAATATTGTGAATATTGTGAATATTGTGAATATTGTAAATATTGCAAATATTGTGAATATTGCAAATATTGTGAATATTGCAAATATTGTGAATTTTGTAAATATTGTGAATATTGTAAACATTGCAAATATTGTGAATATTGTAAACATTGTAATATAAATGAATGTTATAAATATTCAAAATATCGTGAATATTGCAAATATCATAAATATTGTAAATATTGCGAGCATTGCAAACAATATTATTATAAATTATTATAAAAATCCCGAACTATAAACATTGTAAACACATCTCCAAAATTGACAACTATAAACTCCATCCCCTCCCACAAATTTTCCCCGCCTCCAAACGCATCCCCCCACAAACAGTTTATTTAAATAAAAACAACCATCCCTCCACCATTATAAAACAATAACAATTAATTGTCACCAATATTCTTCCCGTTTGCAGCAAGCATCGGAGCCCTCAACATCGTCGACAGTTCAATTAGACCCGACGTATCCGCAATTTCCGCGTGGCAACGTCGCGCTGCCGCCGCGGCAACGCCGCACACATTCGTCCGAAGTTGGTTTTACGAGCGGCGACGATTTTTCCGTTTCCGCGGAGGGCCGCGGGGAAACGCGATTATTAGGACCCGTCGCACGTGTCCCGGCACGTTAACAACTGTTGCGAGATTGCGAGAGACAAACGATTCAATGGTTATTGATTGGACGAAGATTGCGGCGGCCGTCGATGGCCGCGGTGCTCGCGGCACCGGTATTGTCGCACCGTGCCTCTTAACTTGCCACAATGCTGACAATGCCGTTGCGTTCGAGACAACGGGCTCTCCGCGGAGGCTTATAGGATCATTCACGGATGACGTGCCGCCCATTCAAGATCATGATGCATCGATAGATCCTTTCCGCCAGGAGTTATTGAAACACCGGATACGATGGTGCTTCCGCGACATCCGCGTAATGGCGGCTCGCGTTCTTTCGCGGATTCGAGGCTGATGGGACGGGAGCATTTTACGAGGCTGTGGAAGGCTATAGGAAACCATTTGTCGTTTATTTTTGTTTTATTGTATTATTTTTTATTTTTATTTAATTGTTGCTCAATTGTTCTTAAAGTATTCTTGATTGTTATTGAATTATTCTTGAGTTATTCTTGAGCTATTATTGAATTACTCTTGAATTATTATTGAATTATTCTTGAGCTGTTCTTGAATTATTATTGAATTATACTTGAAGTATTCTTGATTATTATTGCATTATTCTCGAGTCATTCTTGAATTATTATTGGATTACTCTGGAATTATTATTGAATTACTCTTGAGTTATTCTTGATTCTTATTGAATTGTTATTGAATTACTCTTGATTTCTATTGAATTACTGTTGAATGATTATTGAATTATTCTTGAACTATTCTGGATTATTATTGAGTCATTCTTGCTTATGATTACGGAATTATTCTTGACTGTTATTGAATTACTGATTAGTATTGAATTGCTATTGAATTGCTCTTGAATTACAGTGGATTTTTATTGAATTATTCTTGAATCATTCTTGAATTATTCTTGATTATCGTAGAATCATTATTGAGCATGATTATCGAATCATTTATTATAATTGCATTATTACTGAATCACTCTTGAATCATTCTTGATTATTGTTGAATCATTATTGAATCATTCTTGATTATTGTTGAATCATTCTTGAATCATTCTGGAATTATTCTTGATTATTCTTGATTTATTCTCGACTATTATAGAATTATTTCTGACTATGATTACCGACTAATTCTTGAGTTACTCTTGATTCCTCTTGAATTATTCTTGACTTATTCTTGACCCTTATTGGAATATTTTTGAATTACTCTTGAAACATTTCTAAATTATTCTAGACTAATTCTTTATTATAATCATTGAACTATTATTGATTATAATTGAATTACTATTAAATTATTATTGAATTATTCTCTCCTATTGTAATTGAACGATACAATTGAATCGCGCGGTAAAAAAATAAAAAAGAAAATTCCCCCGATAATCAAATAATTGAATCGAACGTGTGACGTTCGCAAACACTTCGAGACACGTTCGGAAACCGTCCGAACACCGGATGCCGGTATTTTTACAGGGGCTCCTTTACGGCAGACCGTACGTCCACGCCCTTCCCATAATTGTATTTGTTAGTGCATTCAAATTTGATACTAATTGCGGGGCGTGTAATTACAACGCTCTAGCGCCGCGGACGTTAAATTTAATTGGTGAAAAATTGCGGTTTTACGACGGCCAATAATTATACGATCCCCATCGATCGCAATGGATTTAATTATACAAAAAGGGGTGGCGGCCTCGAAAAATCTCGGGGAGCCATTAAAATCGTACAACGGCTCGCCGAAAATTTTTTTATTATAATTTACACAGCCCGAGCTCGATGGAAGCGCTTCGATTAATTTTTCCTTTTTTTCAACCACGTTTATTGTCCGTTGCGCGAAACCGCGATACCGTTGGATCTCGTCGAATGATCCACGGATTTTCCTTACGTAATCTCGCGGCGATCTTCGCCCGGAAAAACGTCGACGGCGACCCAGTTTCCCGCGAGAAACCGCCGGCAGAAAAAAGAAGGAGACTCGGAACGAGACCGCGCGGAAGAGGAAAGAAAAACCGGGGGAAAATCGCGCCTACGGCAACGCCGCGAATAAAGGTGAACGTTAATCGCTGTATATATTAATCGTATTGTGCCCAGCTGGATTTCCATTGCGCGCGGCACGCCGCGCTGGAACAAAGACATTTTATTCCTTGGCGGAACGCGTCTCGTGCCGCGGTTCCCAACCTGTGATACTTCCATCGCACCTGGATCAACGGAAAATTTGCTCTAGATACCTAGAGTCACGTGTGCTCGGGAATATTCAGGGTGTTCGAAAAGTCACTCGGAATCGGAGCTGTGGGGTTCCTCGGGTCATTTCAAGCAACTTTTTCCTTTACAAAAATGTTCTACGAACCTTCGTTTACGAGTTATTGATAAAAAACGCTGACCAATGAGTGGAACAGGGCGTAGCGCGCGCGGCCTCGCGCCAGCGGACCTCGCTTGTCATTGGTCAGTGCATTTTTGCGAATAACTCCGTAACGACGCCTCGGAGAAAATTTTTGTAAAGGAAAAAGTTGCTGGCAATGACGTCAGATATTCTATATTTTTGGATTTTTAGACTTTTTTGGGACTGTATGTATAGATATGTATATTGTATATATAGACATTTTGGGACCTAGTTATTCGACCGTATACCGCCACGTTCCTAGGAATTTGAAAGACAGTGGAACGGCGTAGAAAAATCGTGCGACAAGTTTTTAGGGGTTGTTTTAAAGGGAAGACTTTCCTCTTTCAGATCATTGTTAAACGAACCCCGGAGAAAAATTATTAAAGTTAGCAGAGTCGTTTGAATTCGCGCAGGAATTTGGAGAGGAATAAAAGTAGCTTCAGTTTCCCCCTCGGTTTTGTAATAAAAAAGGGGTGATAAAAATATCGGGTTAAAGTATGCGAAAGTACAAGCTTCGCCCTTTAAAACGAGCCCGGCTGAAGTGTCGTGCGATTTTTTTTCGCGGAGTGACAGCAGCTTGAATTTCGACGAATTTTTGGTCCGGAGATAAATCTTCCTGGTGTAATTATTTACATAATCAATTGTAACATTGATATTTATTTATTTAACTATGATATTTATTTAACTATGCACCCCCTTGCATGGCTAAAAGTTACACATTTGTTCGAGTCACCCTCTGCACCCCCTTCCTCCATAAACTCTCATAAAAACCCTAGATCCACGCAGCCAAATTTCTCACAAATCTCCACTCCCACCACCCCCAACGAAATCAGTCTCATTCCCCAAAAATCGAAGAATACTCCACGTGTAACCGTCACAATCTCCGACCCCAAGACCAAGAAAATTCCATCCCCCGTCATCGAGAACCACCCCAAGCTCAGACTTACCCCCACCCAGCGCGAGGAATCGTTGCGCGCGATTCCGCCGAGGTCGCACAATGGGGATAGCATCTCCCGAAAGATTTCAAAGTACGATTTCCATAGACACAAAAGCAGCTCGGCGGAGCAACGCGGAGGAGGCGGCGCTAGTATCTGGGTCGTCGCATTAATTCTTTCATGCGCGGCTCGCTGGAGTGTACCTGCTCGAGTGGCGCGCCGGGTAGCTCCGCGAAAAAACAACGCGAGCCCCCGCAATTACTATCGGGGAAGCGTAGAGGCAGCGGCAACGCGGCCGGCGGCTGCGAGTCACGGAAGCAAGACTGGCTGGGGATGACGGTCGAAAAAAAAGCACTCGGCGGTTCCGCTTGGTTCGGCTACCATGTTTAGCTACCTGGTTTGC
>CM052163.1:1987934-2002861 GCA_028455555.1 Augochlorella aurata | reverse complement strand
TTTTTTTAATGCGATATTTGGTCTTCCGGTACCCGTTTGTATCGATATTGGGTATTGAGAGTGGTCTGGAGCGCCATAGACACTCCTTCGTGTCATTATTATTAATTTTGTCGAAGGATAAATTTTTCTAATTTTTTTTAATGTGATATTTGGTCTTCCGGTACCCATTTGTATCAATATTGGGTATTGAGAGTGGTCTGAGAGCGATGCAGAAGGTTTTTACTCTTGGTTGGCGAAAGGAGAGCGCCATAGACACTCCTTCGGGTCATTATTATTAATTCTCTCGAAGGATAAATTTTTATAATTTTTTTTAATGTGATATTTGGTCTTCCAGTACCCATTTGTATCAATATTGGGTATTGAGAGTGGTCTAGAAGCGATACAGAAGATTTTTACTCTTAGTCTTCTAAAGAAGAGCGCCATAGACACTCCCTCGGGTCATTATTCTCAATTTTCTCGAAGTATAAATTTTTCTAATTTTTTCCAACGCTATATTTCACCTTCTGGTACCCATTTATATCAATATTGGGTATTGAGAGTGGTCTGAAAGCGATACAGAAGGTTTCTACTCTTGGGGTCCAAGAAAATCAAAAAAGGAGACAGTCTAAACTGGCAATCGACTCCACAGAAACGACGATGAGCTTACGCCGGCTCGACTTTCCATCTCGCTAGGACGATCATCACCCAACATGATCACTATGCCGCAACTCCGGCGGCCGTCATCTTAAAGACCCGCGAGGTCCCCGCGCATCAGCGCCGAGAATGCCATCACCCGTCACGCATGCAAGCCGCAGCAACCAGCAAACTCGTCCGTCATGCCAGCCCTCCCCGCCCCGCCCCCTCCAAGCACGGTGGCTGTTCGATGTTGCAGTTTACGCCCAGGACACCTGGCGACACTAAAAAGCTCTTCGTAACGCTACACACGAGCGTGAACAACCACGGGACGATCCGACCTATTGTCACTGTCACGACCACCATCGTAGCTTGTCTTCCAGGTTCTCCTCAGGGGATTTGACCTCGGAGCTAGACGATGAGCCGAGCACAGATTCCGGGCTGGCCTCCATGGCCAGGGATTCGTCCCAATCGTATCAAAGCACATCGGAGCGGCCGTTGCAGTCGCAGCCGACACCAGTCCCACCTAGCCAGCCACCGGTGCCTGGAGCACCGCCACCTGGACCACCTCAGCCCGTCGGCGGCGATCTAAGCCTCAACCTGAGGCCCGGGTCCAGGACAACCAGCGCCCCCTCGTCGCCGGCCAAGACAAGGGAGAGCCTGCTCCAGAGGGTCCAGAGCTTGACCGGCGCTGCTCGTGATCAGGTACTTGGACTAGCCTTTGACACTTTAGGGGGACCATAGTCTTCATAAAGTATGTCAAAAGTAGAGTTGGGGTCAAGTATATCAAAAATAGAGATGGGATCAAGTATATCAAAAGTAGAAAGGGGATCAAGTACCTCAAAAGTAGAAAGGGGATGAAGTATGCTTGGGAGTAGAGTATCAGAAGTAGGCTAGGGTACAAGTATACTACAAATAAATCAGAGTACAATTGGGATCAACTATGCCACAAGGATCTAAAGATCAAATCAGTCCTGTCATGTACAACAGTGTTAGTTAGCGACGTCTCCGCGCGAATCCTTGATCAGCCGAAGAATGGATCACGATGTCCTTAACTCCTTCCGGTGGCTAAGTAACGAGCCAAGTAACGAGCTGAACTCGTACATCCCTATTTGGGCCAAAGTGCTTGACTAGAATTACGTTTCGCGGAACTTGCCTCCGAGTCCAGCTCGTTATCTTGGCTGAATGGAATGAAGCCAAGTCGCCCCGCAAAGGATGCTTCAGTGTTCGGTAATCCGAGGCATTGGTGTCGATCCAGGTGTAGATGTTCAAAGGAATACTATCCGCTGACCCGAGCTGATCTCTCTCTCGATGACGGAGATGTATTTTATTGGATCGGTGCAGCTGGATTTGCTCGGCGAATTTATGCGCGGCCACGAATCTCTGTTGCCAGATGCCGGCGCGCATAAACAGGGAGGCGTCGCGGAACCGTAAAGTAGATTTTGATCGAACGAGCGTAATTAATAGGCCGCGGATTCGTAGATATTCGTGATGGAATTCGATTGAATTGAATAAATAATTGGAAATTATTGTTAATAAATATTGTAAATTGTTTTGCGGTTAGAAGTGTTGAACTGTTATCTTGCAAAACGATTTGTAATTTAAAGATGAGAGAAGTCAGTCAGAATTGCGCGAATTATTTGTTAAGGATAGTTATTAATTATTTATTAACGACGGAACGATGCAACGTTGCCATTTAGGGTGCGTCGATCCTTGGAGCGGCAGTGTCCGGCGCGACGAGGGGTCCGTCGTTCAACAAAGACCGGTGTTTCACTCTCCTGGTGATCGATGATCAGAATACTGACTGGAGCAAGTACTTCCGGGGCCGTAGACTGCACGGCGATTACGAGATCCGCGTGGAGCAAGCGGAATTCCGGGAGTTGTCGTTGACAGCGAGCGAGGCTGGCACCGTTGTCTCCATGGCGGTCTATCGCAACGGGACCAAAGTCATCCGGTGAGACCATTTATTCCTTTCGCTGTTAACTATTCCAATTAATCCAACCGTCTAACCTGTTCAATATAACCGACTGTTCCAATCGATCCAATTTGATTAATCCAATGATCTGATCAATCCAACTAATTATTACAATTAATCCAATCAACCGACTAGATTAAACTAACTAGAGCCATTCCAACGAATTCGCCTAAGTGATCTATCTAATCCTAGTCCACAAGATGGCAACTGATCCACGAAATCCGTTTGTAGATCGTTCAAGCCCGATTTCGTCCTGATACGACAGAACTTGAAGGACGCGGGAGAGGACAACAAGAACCTCCTCCTCGGTCTGATGTACGGGGGCGTGCCCAGCATCAACAATCTCACTGCGATTTACAACTTCCAGGTGAATATTCGTTCGGTGGAATATTGTTCGTGGGGTCGTTGACAGTGTGGCAATATTAATAGTTTATCCATATTTAATAGTTAAACATGGAGTAGATGAAATGGTCAGTTATGGAGTAGATGCATTGTTAAAGTTATGCAGGGTAGGCATGATGGTCGCTGACAGGGTAGAGGCATTGTTAATTATAGGATAGGCAGATGGCTATTGACAGAGTAGAGGCAGTGGTCACTTAAGGAGTAGAGACAATGGTCACTTAAAGAGTAGACACAATGGTCACTTAAAGAGTAGATAGAATGGTCACTTATAGAGTAAATGCATTGCTAGTGACACAGAAGCATATTGCCATTGTGACAGAGTGGATATACTGCTCGCTGACTGAGTAAACACAATGGTCACTTACAGAGTAGACGCATTGACACTTACAGAGTAGACAAAATGCTAACTAACAGAGTAGAGGCATTGTCATTGCCAGAGTATTATCACTAACAGAGCAGACAAAATAGTCACTGACAGAGTGGACACAATGGTCACTTACAGAATAGACGTATTGTCCCACTTACAGAGTAGATGCATTGATACTTACAGAGTAGACAAAATGTTTACTGACAGAGTAAAGACATTGTCATTGCTAGAGTATTGCCACTAACGGAGCAGACAAAATAGTCACTGACAGAGTAAACGCAATGGTCACTTACACAATAGACATATTGGCCCACTTACAGAGTAGACAAAATTGTTCACCGACATAATAGAGACACTGACATAATTGTCATTGCCGGAGTAAACGTAATACCATTAACAGAGCAGACTGAATGGTCACTTACAGAATAAACGCATTATCACTGACAGTATATATGCATTGTCACTAATAGAATAGACACATTGTCACCGGAAGAGTACATACATAATCGCAGGAACGATCAATACAGTGTCACAGAAAGAATCAATGGAACCGGCTCCGAATTAGAGAAGGTCGTGGGTCGCAAATAAGCTCATCCGTGACATGCTTTAAAAATACCTTGCTATCTATTATACTAGAAGCACCGAGACGGCACGCTTCATTTGTCCCCTGTGAAAATAACTATTGTGCAAGGCTTGCTAGAATATTTTTAGAAAATTAGTAGCTTATGACACTATTGTGCCTAGGCTGAAGGTGTCAGTTGATGTAAAAATCAATGAACGACGTGTAAAGCAGAAATGTCTGCAAATATTATGAAATAGTAGATATAGTAGTGAGCACTGTTTTAAGCTACTTGTTACTATTAACTACTAGTAGTAATAACTAGTATTTGGGGATTGCTTACTATTATTAGAAATAACTATTACTTGGAACTCTGTCTAGTACTGTTAGTAGCGATTACTATTTATAAGTGATTAATTGTAGTAGTAGTGACTGCTACTTATCACTGATTAATATTACTTGGGTGCAACTATTATTTAGAACTATTTACTAATAGTAGGGACGATTACTTATAAGTAGTTGGTGTAGAAAGCAGTAATTATTACTTGCAACTATTTACAGTAGCAAGTAGTAAGTATTAGTTGCAACTATTTACAGTAGCAAGTAGTAACTATTACTTGCAACTATTTATACTATCAAGTAGTAACTATTATACAACTACCTGCAGTAGCAAGTAGTAACTATTACTTACAACTACCTGCAGTAGTAAGTAGTTACTATTACTTAAAACTACTTGCAGTAGCAAGTAGTACCTAGTAGCAACTTTTACCTTGAATTTCCTGCTACTAGTAACTCCTACCTAAACTGCTCGCTACTAGTAGTAGTAACTACTACTTATAACTATGAAGCAGCACACTTAGTAACTACTATACTTCATCTTTGTGCCACTGTCTCCGCTGCAAGTGTGTCCATATTCGCCGGAAGTGCGTCTATATTCGCCGGAAGTGCGTCTATTCGCCGCAAGTGCGTCTATATTCGCCGCACGAGCGTGCGGCTCTGCCGCGCTAGCGTGCCCCCGCCGCGCGAAACAAATGGCTCTCCCTCCAGCATTATTAATCGACGTTCCCCCCGCAGGACAAGCCATGGGTATTCGCGCACCTGCTGGGCCTGCAGCGCCGCCTGGGCAAAGACAACTTCCCCCTGATCGAGCAGACTTTCTACCCAAATCATCGCGAAATGGTGAGTCATAAATCATCATCATCGATTTCCCCATCGGGTTATTCGTGTCGTGAGAGGTCGTCTGCGTTTTCACCCTTTATTTCTCATCGTAATACGTATAATACTTACAAAAGTTATCAAATGGAAGAGACTAAACTAGAAATACAAATCGTGACTTAACGTAGATACGGTCTCGTGGTTAGGAAATGCCGGCTAACGTCCCATCGTGATCGCGCGCTGTTCAGCATTTTGTACTAAATTTCCAGCCCCGGGCTCTTGCCGTCGGGGCTCGGTTTCTCGCCGCCGCCGTCGAGGCCGCGGTTCACAAATAGAGAACTAAATCGATCACGCGTCGAACTCGCCGACGGACGCCCGGCGTACGCGCGGGCTCCCCGAGTGCCATCGGGGAACGCGTTCTTTGTACAAAAGAGAATGAAAGAAGCGCGCGTGACAATTTCGTGGACACGCGTGTCCGACCGTCCTCCCGTCCTCGGAGGTCCGTGCTCTCTAATCTAGTAATTAAATAGCATCCAGCAATCTCTTGCTACACACACACACGGGCCCAGGGTACGCGGAACGGTAGAGAAAGGGGGCAATAATTTAAAAATGCGTAATATACATCAATATAGCCTATATGTACAACTAAAGTATAGCCAATCGACGCGGAGACTACGGCTCGCTGTCCGTTGCTGGGAAGATGGCAAAGTGGAGGCGAAAGATGGCGAAACTGACTGGGAGGAGACCACCCAGGTGCCGGGAATTAGGAGGCGTTGTTTTTTTGCAATCGGCCAGTCTCGAGTCCCGAGTTTCCTGGAAACTGGGGACTGACGGGGGCCGATGTGATTTTTACAGGCGCAAGAGCGCATAGTGTGCCGGTGGACTTCGCGGAAAGTCAAACGGTTTCATCCAATAGATGCAATTCGTTCTGAAGAATAGATTGTTGGTTGTTGTTAAACAATAATAAGTTCAATCGGTACTTTTATCAGTATATAGATACTTTATCAACGATTATTACCAATCGGGGAGTCGGGAGGCGTTTGTTTCTAATCGGCCAGTCTCGAGTCCCCGTTTCCTCGAAACTGGGGACTGACAGGGGCGGATCGCTGTTCCCTGCGCCATCTTCCGAGCAACGGACAGTAGTTAACGCTTCGACCGCCACGATGCTCAGATCTGAGGATGAATTTCCACGCCGATTTACCCTTTCCTAATCTGATCGGGGTCCGCAACGTTCTCAGCGGTTCGATCAACCCTTCGCACTCGGAATTAATTCCTCCAACCTTTCCCGATTTATCAATTACTGAAACGTTAACTAAATTACCGAGCTCTTAATCGAATATTAATTAAAAATACAACGGCGCAACGTTGGAGATCGTTGCTATTAAAAGGCGCCGTTTGCTCGCGATCGGCCACTCTCGAGTCCCCAGTTTCCTCAAAATTGGGGACTGACAAGGGGCTTATTTCTGCCAACAGCTAGAGATTCTTGTTATTATTTAAACAAAAATTCGCCACAAGGTTTTACCATAAAAAAAACATTGTTAAAGGGCAACCCCCGAGTGCGAAGGGGTGAACGTTAAATTCACAGAAAAATGATCGATTTCTGCAGACCTAAAAATCGGGGATTGGCATAATCGATGGCTTTTGTACTCGCTGACACAACCTTCCAATTAATACTTTTGGTAAACGAGAAAAAAACAAAAAGTAGGGGAACAAAGACACGCGAGAGAATAAATAGAACGGCGCGTGGGGGTTGGAAAAAAGGCGAGTAGTCGACGGAACTAAACGCTGCGTCTGGAATAAATAAATACAATCGAGGGCCGCTGGCTCTTCGAAGGGGTGTTCTCTCTCTCTCTCCCTCGTCTTTCCCGGGTGCGTACGTGTTTCTCGTTATCCGCTGGCGCGTGACCGGTACCCGTTCTATCCGCAGAACCAAACCGCGTTCGTCGTAGCGAGCGTCCGCTGTCGTTAAGGCTCCAGCAGCCTCTGTTGCTCGCGTTTCTGCTGGTGCTCCTTGATGCAGTTGTTGTAGGGGATCGAGGGGGCCCAGCCGCAGCCACCTGGCGTCGCCAGGCAGGTGCCATAAGTCTCTTGACAATGGTAGGGACCTGGCTCGCTCTCCCATAGACAGCGCTTCCTACCCCCGTTCTCCAGATCCTCGCCCTTCCTCCACCACGGTGTGTAGTTCACCTAAAATAGGACATTATTACAGTCGAATCTATGTGTTATCACCTTACAATTCCCGTGGGAAATTAGCCTCAGTTAGTCTCGTTATGATTTATAATTGCACTGCGAAAGTTTCGGTTTTGTAATGGAAGGGGTGTACTCGGTAGGTCAACTTTGAGAATTTTTCCTGGCGGAACTGTCAGAGATAGGCAGATGGCTCTTGTGGGGGAAAATTCTATGGAGTCTCCTGAATGCCATGGTATTTTTTAATTTAGGTTTAATATCGTTTAGGTTTGATAGGGGTGAGATTACTTTGACGAGTGACCGAGGCAAATTTTGGAAAAATTTTTCCTCTGCTCATTATAGCATATAATAAATATTATACTCTATAATATTTATTATAATAACATATAATAAATATTATAATAATGTATAATACATGTTACAATATATAACAAATATTATAACCTATAATACATATTATAATATACAGTAAATAAAAATAAAAGTAATAAATAAAATAATAATCTATACCGCATATTATAATATAAAATAAATATTATAATATACAATAAATATTATAATAATCTACAATAAATATTATAACATGCAATAAATATTACAACAACGTATAAAAGATGTCATAATACCATCATAAGACATTGAACAATTAATTATGCGATAAAATGGTAAACAACGAACTTAACAGCGAGCTCCTAGCACGATCAGTGTTAC
Organism: Augochlorella aurata; assembly: GCA_028455555.1. Taxonomy (NCBI): domain Eukaryota; kingdom Metazoa; phylum Arthropoda; class Insecta; order Hymenoptera; family Halictidae; genus Augochlorella; species Augochlorella aurata. Next base: position 1,994,893 of record CM052163.1, on the reverse strand, counting down.
TATACCGAAACCACTTCGTAAATAAACAAACAAAGATGGCGCCGGCGTCGACTACGGAACTCGAGAAAGTCGTCCGAGAAATTTCACTCACGTCGCAAGCACAGCCGCGGTGAAAGAGGCCTCTGAAGCCTTTCCGTTGCCTGGGCGGCACCTCGGACCACCGCATGTGCAGGTTGCACAGCGACAGATGTATCCTCCCCTGGCCGATCCTCCCCTGGTCGATCATCCCGCCGATCACGTACGTTTCGCCGACGTTCAGGGCGACGCCGCACATGCTGTCCGCCGCGACGGTCCATAAAATCTGACGCTTCGCGAAATTCACGGGGTTCACGGTGTTCCGGTCCTGATAGAGAACGGTCGTTATAATGTTAATAGGGCCATTGGGAACCGTGTGAACGGGTCGTAAAAATTCAGTGCGCGTCCATAGACTCACGGACCTTGAAGACTTTATTCACTTTCACGTGGTACGCCAGCTGGATGTCGTTCCTCTTCTCGGCTCCTCTCACTCTCACCACGGCCACTGGAAAATTGATAGCGGTCAAGATCATTCGATACGTCGTCACGTTCTTATTTTATTGTTGTTGTGTTGTTAATCTGTTCTTTTTCTGTATTATTATTGTTATTATGTTATTAGACTATTTTTATTGTTGATATGTTAATAATAATAACTATTCTCTTTATGTTGTTAATATGTTAGTATAATATTCTTTTCGTATAATTATTGTTATTATTTATATTGTCATTATATCCTCATTATTATTATTATTATATTATTAGTCTATTTGTATTGTTGATATGTTAATAACAATAACTATTCTCTTTATATTCTTGATATGCTATTATTCTATCCTTTTCGTATAATTATCATATTATTATTTATATTGTCATTATATCCTCATTATCATTATTATCATATTATTAGTCTATTTGTATTGCTGATATATTAATAACAATAACTATTCTCTTTATATTGTTAATATGTTATTACTCTATTACTTTTCGTATAATTATTATATTATTATTTATACTATTATTATATTCCTATTTATATTTTTATTATATTAATTATTGACTTATTATATCACAAAGAACAATACCTCCTTCGAAACTGACATAACCTAATACCTGTTTTATAAAAACCACTTCCCGCTTAATAATAGAATATATCATTTAAATTCAATTGAAACACCGTAGCCTAAATCATCGTACATACCATAATCTGACTTGCAATACAGAGTCTGTGGGTGAGACCTCGTGCAGGAGCAAGCGAGCACCCTTTGCACCGGTGCCAGCGATAACGCAATCAGCAGGAAGTACGTCCAAAACGTTAGCCGCCACATCTGGAAACAGAAATGGAAAGCTGATCTCAAAGAACAAAGTAAAACGTTGCAAAAAAAAACTATGATAACAACGCCTTCCCAAAAAATAACGAATATATACATATATACATTTATTTATCAATATTTACATTTAATTATAATATCTATGTCAAGGTTATGTCAAGGTTATGTTTTAATTTTTAAAATTTTTTCTTCACTTATGTCTCAATTATACTACCTTTTCATTATTTTATTTATTATTTATATATACTATATTTATATATTTTATTTTTATTAATTATATTTATATATGAATTGTAATGAAATATATGCGACGTTTATTTACTTTCTCAGCATCGTCAGTAAATTAAATATACAATATACGATACACGATGCTATAAATTATTTAAATGTTTCTTTATTTTTTTATTTATCGTTAAACCGTCTCGTCGGACCGATAACAGAATCCTGACGAGATAACGAGAGTCGGTCGAAATGACGAACGGCTGGGCCCAGGGCCCATTCATCTTCGGAATCCGATTATCCGTGTCCGAATGATTCAAGCCCGGCCGTCACCTGTCCGATGCTAGGAAACGTATAACTCTATTTAACGAACGCGGAACAAGCTCGTTAAGCCGGGAATGCGTGTTCCGCCGTTGTTATTTGCTTCTTCTTTTTTTTTCTTATGCTTCCCTCCTCCCTCCCCCTCCCTCTACCGCCCTTGCGCGGATTCCAACGCGCTACCGAACGCGGCCCGATGAATCACGGGATATCCCTTGAACGGCTAATTTCAATTTGTCATTGGTCCATCTGAATCTGGCGGCCCGCCCACGCGTGCTCGTTAATGCTAATTTCATTCGACGCGGATGAAAGCTGCTCGAGATCGGACCTGGGAAAGAATTTGCGGTCGATTTTGGGCGGGGAGGGCGTTGCTGAGGTTTTTGAACGGTTTGAGACCGTTTGGTGATGTTTGAATAGGTTTGACGATGTTTTGTGATGTTTGATGTCGTTTGACGATGTTTGATATAACTTTTTACACCGTTTTAGAACTTTTTACATCGTTTTACACCGTTTTACATCGTTTGACACCGTTTGACACCGTTTGACACCGTTTGACACCGTTTTATATCGTCTCTTGGCGATATTTCCGCGGGTTTTTTAATCTTTCTGGAAATGCAAGCTATTCGGTTTGGATATACAATAGTAATTCGATAGAACTTGACAAAATACAGCAACTGCAATTTGTTAAATTCAAATAAAGTGATTTTTGAGCCTTTTACACAGTTTAATATCGTATTTTAACGCTATTTCTGCGGTTTTTTCAATATTTATTGGAATCCAAGACATTTTATTTAAATTTAAATAAATATCTCGCTAGAACTTGACGGAATACAGCAATATCAATTTGTTAAATTTGAAAAAACTGTTTTTTAAACATTTTACACACTTTTACACAGTATTTTAGCACTATTTCTACAACTCTTTTAATTTTTCCAAGAATCCAAGACGTTTGGTTCCAATTTAATTTATAAATATCTTTCAGCAAGTTATAAACATTTTAACGAGTTATTTTCACCCTCGATTAAAAATTTAATTTGAAAAACGCGTTTTAATTTAATCAATAGAGAGTTGCTGCTACCTATGTTACTGGACAGATCGCCTCCGTGTAAGAATAAAATATTTCATAGCAACAAATATTATTGACAATTGTGAAATCACGTGTATTATGTGACTATCGTGAGGGACGCGTTCCCTCGGAAGAGAATTTTCGGTATGCCGGTGAACAGGAATCGCGGAAGCGGCGTAATACGACCCAGTTTATCAGCCTAAGCTGGACCAGATCTAAATATAGATACGGAACGGTAACACAAAGTCGAACGCGGTCCAGAAACGGCGGGAGCCGCCTAAAAGATGGCATTGGCGATGCGTTTACTTCGGCTGCGAGAATAGACCGGCACCGACCAGAGGATCTAGGCAATTCTAACGGAACCAGTCGCGGCATTCGAGCTAGTCAGGCCTCAGAATGCAGATCATGAGTTATTTATTACATGTGTTATATGCAAACAATATAAATAAATAATATGTAAATAATAATGAAGAAAATACTCTGTCCAAAAATATTCCAGCGGACAACAATTTTCGAGGAGAATTGACCAACTTTGACCGATGATAACTCTGTGAAAAATCATCGTAGAATGATGACTTAATTTTGAAATTAAAGCTTGAACCGTCTACTTTAAGATAGCGTACCTTGATTTTTAATTTGACGCACCCTCACCGCTGTATCAATTTAAATACAACCATAGAAAAACCACCCCCTCGGGTCAGGCTACGTTTATCATATTGAAAATTGTCAAGTTTGACAAAATGCACCGACCTTGTCAAATTTTTCTCGGAGATGCCGTTTACAGTAGAACAAAGTTCGATTCTTCTCTTTTAATCTAAAAAAAGAGAAATGTAGCTGCGATTTTTTCGCGCAAAGTTACAGCACTTTAAAGTAACCCTTCCCACTGCCCTAGAGGGGTGGCTTTTCTATGGTTACATTTAAAAGGTTACAGTGGCGACTGTACACGAAACTAAAAATGAAGTCAGCCTATCTTAAAGTAGAGTTCTCAAGCTTTAGTTTGAGGTAAGTGTCATCATCCTACCATAATTTCTCACGGAGTTATCGTCGGTCAAAGTTGGTCAATTTCGATGACATTCTCTTTCAGCTACTTGCAATCGATCCAACAATTATGCAACTGCTGCAAACTGCATCAGACATTGCCGTCGACAAGTTCAGCTATAGAGGACGCTGTGGCTGCCTCGCTGACAGAATTGTTATTAACGACCGTCATTAGCATTCCTGGAAATGTTTCATCGTAGTTAAATTTGCGGGCGTATCCGATACCTTGAGACCAGGAAAACAGCTTCGGGTTACAAAGCAAAGAAGCGTGGGGAGTATGACCTTGGATCGGCGACGCACTTTTTCTTGAACCACTTGGCGCCTTGCGGAGCCTAATGGTCTCTTGTTTACAAACACGATCGATCCTCTAGAGGCGACCGAATTGTTTACAGTCTGTTCCACAGGCTGACGCAAGGCGTCCAATTAACAGCACTGGCCAAAATGATTGATCGACGATTAATTTTTTAATTTGTTATTATTGGGATCACAAAAGATAATACAGTTACTAGTTTTTTTATTTCATGTATATTTATTGTCTCAATATTTATTCAATATATTTATATTGAACAATATTTGTATATTTATATCGAATAATACAGAGTTATATTTGTATTTAATAATATATTTATATTTATATTGGATAGTATATTTATATCTATATTAAATAGTATATTTATATTTATATTAAATAGTATATTTATATCTATATTTCCATTTCAATTTTCAATCTATATATTTATATTTATATTGAACTATAAAATTTAATCTATATTGAATAAATATAAATATAAATGTAATTATATTGAGATCAAAATTCTCATTGTTGCTCTCACAAATTAATATAAGACAGCTTCGAAAATCTAGCGTTAAATAGTTGGAGAACCAAATAATTAAAGGACGAAGTAATTAGTTTAGTTTAGCGTACGCGAACGGTAAATAATTACGCGATGGAATTCAGCGGGGCAAGTTCAGCCCACACCCACCGCGATCATCATCAGTCGGTGATCTTCCCGCACGGTATTCATTCGACGCACTTCATGCATCATCATGCAAAACGGATTGATTGAACGGCTGATGTCATAGGCAGCTACGCGTTCCCGCAGTGCTTTTATTTCCGCTCGCGACAATAAACGCACTCCGGTGGCCCGTGAACACGGTTCACGCCTGGTGACGCATCCTGGCGGTCGGTCTATCCGCCTCTTTTTTTCTCTCTTTCTCTTTGTCTTTTTCGTCTGTTTTTTCCTTTCTATTTTCTTATATATTTTCTTCCTTTCCTCTGTTCTTCTTTTTCCCTCGTTCATTTTTCCTTTCTTTTTATTTTTCTTCCTTCTCTTCTTTTCTATTTTGCTTTCTTCTCTCTTGCTCTTTTTGCTTTCTGTCTATTTTTATTTTTCTACTTTTCCTTCGTTTTCCCTGTTTTTCTTTTTCTGTTCTTCTTTGAATTTTCTCTGTTTTTCTCTCTTTATATTTTTCTATTTTTGTCTGTCCTTTTCTTGTTTTATTTTTCTGTTTCTCTTCCTCTCTTTTTCTTTGTTTATCTCTCTTTTTATTTTTCTATATTTCTCTGTTCTTTTCTCATTTTATTTTCCTGTTTCTCTTCCCCTCTTTTTCTCTATTTTTCTTTCTTTTTATTTTTATATATTTCTCAGAGTTTTCTCTGATTTTCTCTCTTTTTATTTTCCTGTTTTTCTCTGTTTTTATTTTTCTATATTTCTCAGAGTTTTCTCTGATTTTCTCTCTTTTTATTTTCTCATTTTTCTCTCTTTTTCTTTTTCTGTTTCTCCTTTCCTCTTTCTCTCTCTCTCTCTCTCTCTCTCTCTCTTTCTCCCCCTCCCTGCCCTACCTCCCGTCCATTTGCACATCGATTCGCCACATGCGATTTACCTCGCCGCGAAATCGTGTTACGCCGCGACGGCGATCGTTTCGCATAATCGTCCGAGGTGAGCGTTTAATGCACGCCGCGACCTAGTGCCGGGCGAATGTTGCACGATACATTAAACGGATTCGATTTCCTCGTGGCCCACTTCGGCTGCGAGCACCTGACGGCATATACCCGCTGCTCAAATGCGATATCGTGTCAGACCTTCGCGGCTCATACAAAAATAATTACATAAAAGAAAATAACATCGCAAACATTGCTACGACCATTGCAAATTATTATCTGGACCTTGGAAAAGAGTACAATAGAATTGTATCTCTATAATTGAATCTATAGAATTGTTCAGAAATGATTTGCAGGTTTTCTAGAAATTATATAAAACATTATTGGTACCATATACGATTTTATATAAACTTTATACAATTTCTTAAAAATTCTTCTTTCTAGCAATCCCTGAGATGATTTGAAGAAACTTTTCCCTTTGCACAAATGTTGTACGAGGCTTCGTTAACGAGTTATCAACGAAAAACGTCAACGAATCAGCGAGCGAGCGTCGCAGTGGCGCCAGCCGCGCCGCTCTCCAATTGGTCCGCGTTTTTCGCGAATATCTCGTTAACGGAGCCTCGTAGAAGATTCTCGCAAAGGAAAAAGTTGCTCTAAATCACCCAATGATTCACCCTACACAGCCAAACAAACAAATTATAATAAAAATACTAAACATAATTCCCCGACACCCTGTACATCGAGGATTCGATTTCACCGTTGCAACAGGCGAGGATTATTCTCGTTCTCTTATCGCCGAGCGCAAAAAGAAGCAATGTTCATAACAAACTCCGGCAGACCTCTCTGAATAAAACAACGCTTTTTTCTGTAATTTACATGAACCGAATCGCCGAGCGTGTTGCAAAAAAGTACGCGAGCGAAGTCCGCGGAAAATCGGATTCCTCCAAGCGCTCTGCTCTCCTCCCCCTCCCTCTCCGTTTCGCAATCGTACAGACGGAAAAATGTCGCCGTTTTTACCGCTGTCGAATAAGGGCCCCATTATCGTCCGTGTTTGCGAAACGAGCGACCGCGAGGCCCGCTCGGTACAATGTAC
>CM052163.1:1961825-1987834 GCA_028455555.1 Augochlorella aurata | reverse complement strand
CCCGGCAGTCTATTTACCACTCCGTATAAAAATCGACGTCCCCAAGCTCGACTTTTGTCCAGGTAAATCGCCAGCCGGGACCACGGTGGCCGCCGGTGGAACGCGAAAAACGATCGTCCCTAGAATTGTACCTTTCTCCGTGACCCGTGGCAGATCCTTCTTCTTCCGCTTTCCTCGCACGGTTTAACTTGCACTCCGCCTTTCTCTCCGTTATTCCGCTTGACCTCAAAGCCGCGGCGCGGGCAGCCGGCGCGTGATCCGCGCGGACGTCCCGAGCGTGTTCCAGGGATTTACGGGGTTTGCGGGCCGGGCCGGGCCGGCCGGTAGATATTCTCGCCGGAGGAGGAAGCGAAGGAGGAAGAAGAGGCGGGATAAAAGGGCGGCGAACAGGGGTCGCGGTGCGACGATCGAAAGAAGCGGGCCTTGCGTGGACCACCGACTCGACTCCGGGCCGACTGGATTTTCACGTGCGTCCAGGATATCGGCACACGCACTCACGCACCTACCCACGAACCTTTCGCGCGCGAGCTTCGAAAAGCAATGCAAGCGCGAACCGACACCGACACGGGAGCCTCTCCTTCCTTCCTACGTTCCTTACGTCGTCGATCACGCCGCTGGCGCGGTCCCGCTCCGGCCGCCGCTCGGCCCGCTCCGGCCCGCTCCGGCCGCCGCTCGCTCCGCCGAGCTCAATCATCCCGGCGTTCTCCGTCCCGCTTCTCATTTCTGACTTTTACCTTTCTCTCTCGCGCGGAGTCGCGACGCCAGCTCTCCTCCCTCTCCACCTCTCGCTCTCTCTCTAGGACCGCGGCGCGGCGCTGTGCCCCACTCTGTCTTGCTCTGTGTCGTGGCGCGAGCGATCTCTCTCTCTCTCTCTCTCGCTCTCGCTCTTGCTCTTGCTCTCGCTTTCGCTCTTCGATTCTGAGTCGTGGCGAGAGCGCTCTCTTTCTCTTTGAGTCGCAGCGCGAGCGAGCGAGGGAGCGATCGCTCTACCATTCTCTCTCTCTCTCTCTCTCTCTTTCTCTCAAGATTCGAGTCGCGGCGCGTGCTCTCTCACTCTCTTCTCTCTCTGCTGTCGCGCGTGGCCTCTCTTTTTATTGCTTACTCTATCTTTCTCGCTTGTTCTTTCAACCTTCGGCTCTCCCTTTCTCTCTTTCTCTCTCTTAAGCTCTCTCTCTCTCTTGCTCTCTTCTTCTTGCAAGCTTATCCTCTCTCTTTCTCTCTCTCTCTCTCTCTCTCTCTCTCTCGAGTTTAGTGTCTCATCTTCTCCTTTGGTCAGAAGCTCACAGCTTCTTAGTCCCTCTTGTCTGTAGGCTAGGAGTTCGAGGCTGAGAGAGAATGGGAAAGGTTGAAAGAGAGAAAGAGAGAGAGAGATTGAGAGAAAGAGGTTGAGACTGGGAGAAAATAAGAGAGAGAGAGAGAGAAGGAGACTGAGACTGGGAGAAAATAAAAGAGAGAGAGAGAGACTGAGACTGAGAGAACATAAAAGAGAGTGAGATTGAGAGTGAGAGAAAATAAAAGAGAGAGAGAGAGAGAATAAAAGGGAGAGAGATTGAGACTATGAGAAAATAAAGGAGAGAGATTGGAACTGAGAGAAACTATAAGAGAGAAAGAGAGAGTGAGATTGCGGCTGAGAGAAAATAAAAGAGAGAGACTGAGGCTGGGAGAAAACGAAAGAGGGACACTGAGGCTGGGAGAAAATAAAAGAGAGAGAGATTGAGACTGAGAGAAAATAAAAGAGAGAGAGAGAGAGAGACTGAGAGAATATAAAAGAGAGAGAGAGAGAGAATAACACTTACAGAATGAGAGAGGCAGGGAGATTGAGACTAGGAGAAAATGAGAGAGACTGAGACTAGGAGAGAATGAGAGAAATTAAGATAAAACTAGATTAAGATTTAGGCTTAAAGAATGAGAAAACGAGAGGGAGAGAGAGAGAGAGAGACTGAGACTTAGAAAATGAGAGAGAAATCGAGACCGATTGAGAACGAGAGAGAATGATGCGAAATTCAGTGGAGAGAGATCAAGAAAGATTGAGAGAGATCCCGAAAGATCGAGAGAGAAATCGAGAAAGACCAAGAAAGATCGAGAGAGACCTAGAAAGATCGAGAGAGATCGAGAGAAAGTGAGAGAAAGAGAGATTGAGAGAGAGAGAGCTTGAGAGCAGTCGACGGAACGAGAGAGAGAGAGAAGAGAGAGAAGAAGAGAAAGATCAAGAAAGATCGAGGGAGATCGAGAGAAAGTGAGAGAGCTTGAGAGCAGTCGATAGAACAAGAGAGATTAAGAGAGCAAGAGAGAGAGAGAGAGAGAGAGAGAAAGAAGGAGGACTGATGGTGAGGAGACCCCTACCGCCCGACAGTCTCTCCTCTCTCCTCTCTCATTCCGTCCACCGTACTCCGACGACAGTCCCTGTCCCGCGTTTTCATTATCGGTCGCTCCCCGTCGTCCTCCTCCTCGCCAGCCTTTGATCCTCTGCTTCCTCCCACCATGAACGCTCCCTACTATCAAGCCACCGTGTCTCCCACCACCCCCTCTCCTATCTCTATCCCTCTCTCTATCTATATCTCTCTTTCCATCTCCCTTTCTTTCTCTCTCTCTCTCTCTCTCTCTCTCTCTATTTCTCTCCGTCTCTCTGCGCTCCATACACCTCGCTAGCCACTTTCCACCTCCCCATCCCGGCCACCCACAGTTCTCCGTCTCCCTCCGTCCCGATCGTTCGCTACCACGTCGAAATCCACTTCCTCTTTCCTCTTCCTGTGTTCCCTCTCGAAGGACCACCGGGAGACCCCCCGGCCGAAAACAAGCTCGCGGGGGGGCCACTCGTCACCGTTTGATCCACGATTACTATCATTTAATGCGGATGGTTTGGGGATCTTGTTGCAACACGAGAACGGAGCGGCGAGAGGTACACGGGATGCTGCCCTTTAGGGCGCACTACCTTGCACGTGTTGCGGTTGAAAGGGATTCGCGACTCATCGGAACGTGGGATTTTTGATTGCTGGTATTGTTTAGGGGAAGTATAGTGGGTTTCTTGGCGGAGCGTTTGGGGGAAAGCTTGATTAGGAATTGTATAGTACTCTTGTTGGGCCTGGTAGGGGACTTTGTTGTCAATATGTATAGTACAACTTGATGGAGAAGCCAAGAGTATGCTAGCAGTACCTCTTCTATGAGACTGGTCAGGATTTAGTAGGATTCGGTGCAGGACTTTGTCAATATTTAGCAGGGTGTAATAGAGGATCCATCAATATTTGTAGTAGGGTCTAATAGAGGTTCCATCAATATTTGTAGCAGGGTCTAATAGAGGATCCATCAATATTTATAGCAGGGTCTACTAGTCAGCAATTACTAGTACCAGTTAATGTTATAACAGACCTGCTGATGAATTTTATCATCAGTATCTAGCTAAACTTGATAGAGGACTCAACAGAGTATCTTAGCAATCCCTTTTCTACAAGACTCATCAGGATATAGGATTCAGTGCAGGACTAGCAGAGTCTAATAGAGGATCCTTTAATATCTATAGCAGGGTCTAGTAGTCAGTAATCACTAGTACCAGTCAGTCTTGTAGCAGATCTGCTGGGGGACTTCATCATCAGTATCTAGCTAAATCCGATAGAGGACTCACAAAGTATCTTAGCAAATTCTGCTACAAGACTCATCAGTACCTAGCAGAGCTTGCTCTAAAGGATTTATCAATATTCTATAGTAGATATAGTTTGCTCTCTAGACGACTTATCAGTACTTTATAGCGATATCCTGCTAGAGGACTTATCATCAGTACTAAGTGGAGACTCTACTAGAGAACTCATCAGTACTTTTTTACCAAACTCTATAGAGATCTACGAAACTCTGACTTAGGGGATAGCATGGTTACGATCGACTGCGGAATATATACAAATGGGTGACGGATCAGGTAGCGAGAGACACAGCCATCTGGCGGAGAGTGTCAGAGGCAGCCACCCGACTGCAATATTAACGCGTTGATGATCGGCTTCCTGCGTCAATGTATCCTTTCTGCGGTGCTACGACGTCGTCTGTCATACTATATCTATGCCATGATCTATAATAGCGTTCATAGATTTTACAATTTACTATATATTTAATATTAAACATATTAAACAAACCACGAAGTCGTTTAATTAATTCCGCGAGATTTCCGCACGAAAGCTGCCAACGTTCCGATTTTCTTCGTCGTTATTGGAGGATCTCGGCGACCCGTGTACACGGATATCCAGATCCACGGAATCCCAGGAATTCGAGAGGCCGTGGCAGCTTCGAAATTACAAACAGAACGTTGCTGACACAGTGAGAAACCTAGCCGTTTAAAGTTGCGCCGACGAGGCCGTGAAATTTAGCATACGTGGATCTCGTTAGGCATTCCGGCGTCTAAAACGTTCCTCGTCGATATTGAGTTTCACGGGGACGTTATTACGACGGCGGCTTATCTACTAGGAGATAAGTGACTGGGAAAAGATCGTTCTGTCGTGGACTATACCGCGTACAATCCATTTTAAAAAAGAAAATATGTAATAAATATATAATATAATTTAATATAATATAATATCTTATAGCGTAGTATAGTATAGTATAGTTTAGTATAATATAATATACTATAATATAATATGATATAATATAATATACTATAATATAGTATGATACAATATAATATACTATAGCATGATACAATATAATATACTATAATATAATATGATATAATATGCTATATTATAATATGATATAATATACTATACTATAATATAATATGCTATAATGTAATATAATGTAGAAAAATTAGTGCACTGCACACTATGCCTCTTTAAATAACGCAACCATTTTATTAAACAATTTATCGGCCAATGCATATTTTGATAACCAATGCACGAGTTCACATGGACCACCCTGTATATCATAGCAAGATGATTCGAACAAACTTTCCTCTCTGGAATCGAATGTTGTTTTTTGAAACGGCCGCCGACGTCGACGCTAACCTCTCAAATTTTATGCTACGGGATGCACGGCTCTCCGATACCAGATCGGAGATTATTAATTTCTGGTTTTATCGAGCCGATGGAAAAAAGTGTCGACCGGTTGCGATTAAGGGTAGCCTGACGCCTAGAATTCGCTGATGAGGTGAACAATTTTTATGCCAATGAAAACACGTTTGCACTGCGACAAATACTGCAACTCGTTAGAAAGTCCCTCTGCACAGTGTCGCTCAAATCGCCCTTCTGTTGGATCCCCTAAACTCTCTTCGCTAATGACGATAATGTATGCAATTAAATAATATAAAATAATATAGAATTATATAATAATATAATATAATAATAATATGATAATATAATAATAAAATATAGTAATATAATAATATAATAATATAATGATATGATGATATAATAATGTAATAATATAATAATATAGTAATATAATATAATAATAATATAATAATATTATAATATAATATAATAATAATGTAATAATATAATAATATAATAATATTTTATAAGCTCTATTATACCAACCTACCCCTAACCTCCGCAACGCCCCACACGGCCGAAAAGAAAAACACAAAAAATCGCACCCCCAACCAACAACAACAACTACAACAAACGAATGGCAAAGCCCCGGACAAAATTGCCCAATTGCCGCTTTCTAATTCGAAAGCAAGTCCGCGGGGGTCGACGACCTCCTCGCAGGGACCATCGGCTCTTGAGTAACCGATGATCCCCGTGTAACCGAAACTCGCTTGTTCGTTACACCGGCGTCACGTGGACGTAAACGCTCGGTTCCGTCCGCGTGAAACGCGGCGCATTATTTTTAGTGCGCGGCAGAAAACGAAATTGAAGGTGACACCCCTGTCTGCCCTTGGAGTCCACGAAAGTCCCCTCGGGCAGGATAAATGATTTATCTCCGTGTCCCTCGCCGTTGATCCCCGTCGTTGGTGTCCGACAGCTGTGCCAGAGGAGCCGGGATGGAGCGGAGGGGAGGGGACGAGAGCGCGTCCAGCGGTGCTCAGGGATGCAGTTTCGCGACACCCACGTGCCGGCTGCGGCACGTGCATCGGCGCGCGGTTTGAGCACTGTGCCTCCGAAGTGTCCCGGCAGGGTAAAGGGGGACGCGAACCCAACGCGGCCAATCCATTAAGCAGCCACTTCCTTTTCCTATGACCGGGCTCTAAATAAACGCCATTGTAAGACACCGGTGGCGGAAAATCGCGTCGGGCAACTGTGTTGCTGGCTAGGGACCTTTGGGGTCGGTATATACAGTGGCTAGGGAAATTGAGTTGGTGCTTTTAAAGTGGTACGATTTTTTTCAAACTGGTCCACGTGACTCTAATTTTTCTATAAATGTTAGGAGGACTTGTTCAGTGATGATTGGAATACTTTTTATTGTAGTCTTTTCCCTTTTATTTAACTTATATGGTGTCTGTTTAGGTTAGGTTGGATATAGGTCTAGGTTAGGTCTGATTTCCCTTGTATAAATAATAAAATCCTAATTCGAGTTTGACTTAGGACTAGGTTTAACCTAGGCACGGCCTAAGTTAAGCCTATGTTTAAGCTTAGGTAAATACTAGACTGATTCTAGGTTAGGCCTAGGTGTAGCCTAGCTTAATTGGTAGCTAATTTCAGGTTAAGCCTACGTATATAGTCTAAGTTAATTCTAGATAAATTATAGGTTAAGCCTAGGTATATACCCTAGGTTAATTAATTATGGGTTAATCCTAACTTAAGCCTAAGTATAGCCAAGATTAATTAATTCTAGGTTATACCTATATGAAACCTAGATATACCCTAGCTTAATTAATCCTAGGTTAATCCCAAGTTAATTCCACTTGAAGTTCTGTTCAATTCTATATTAATTCCAAGTTAATCCTACTTTAAGTCCATATTAAGTCCAAATTAACTAACGACAACTTCACCAAGTAATTCAGCAAAAAAATTAATTCTTAATAACATAACTTAACATGACTTAATAACATAATTCAGGGCGATTAATATCAACAAGGAGTCGGTATTTACCCTTGGCATTGTCCATTGCAATATATAGATCAGGTAGACGGACTCCGGTCGGTCCCTTATCCGATTCCGCGAATGTTCACGCGTCGCAGGTAAACAGACAGGTGACACGAGTGCGTTTCACATTCCGGGAGTAGATTGGAAAAATGCACAGGATGCGGCCGAGACTGGCCGGGGGATTAAAGGCAATATCAACCACTTAGTCACGGTAGACTTCTTTCTATCAACGAGGATGCCGCGGTTATCTATGCTAACGGGACGCGCCGCGCCGGTGAGAGCATTTCATGCGGTCACCCGCCACCCTCTTTCCTTCCCTCGATTACCATGGGACTGGACGGGACTTCTGACAGATGGAGATTACCGTCTGCGGCGGCGTTTTTCTTCACGAAAGGGAAATTCCGAGAGAAGGCTTTCTTTTGCCTTTCTTGGAACAATGGAGACTGGCTTTGATTTCAAATAATTTTGTATTATTGATTTTTTTAAAAATATATATATAATACAATACAATAGAATATAATAGAATACAATACAAGACAATACAATATGATACAGTACAATATAATACAATACAGTATAATACAATACAATACAGTATAATACAATACAATACAGTATAATATTGTATAATACAATATAATACAATACAATAGAATACAGTACAATACAATACAATACAATACAATACAATACAATACAATACAATACAATACAATACAATACAATACAATACAATACAATACAGTAAAATACAATACAATACAGTATAATACAATAGAATACAGTACAATACAATACAATACAGTAAAATACAATACAATACAGTATAATATAATACAATATAATACAGTATACAATTTTTAAAATAATTTTAACATAACCTTGACATATATAAAAATCATTATATAACATAATACAATAATTATATCATATCATTCAACTATTAAAAAAAATTATAATATTATATTATACCATATATCATAATTATTCTACTACATTATATAATAATTGAATCATATCAAATAATATATATAACATAACATTAAAAAATTGTTTTATATTATACCATATATATACATAATAATTGAGACCGATGTGAATACATTTGAAAGACAACTGGCAGAGCAACCAGCCGAATAGAACGACACGGGACAGTGGTATCGGCGTGTAATAACGATTCCCGGCCCACGCGAATATCGTATATACTGCTTAATCAACCGCCTGCGTATCGGCAGACTTTGATCTTCATTCACAGATGTCGGTTAATGTATTCGATCATCGAAGACCGGCCGGGTACTGCCGTAGGCGTCCCATCGGCAGACTGGTTTCCGTCGATCCCCGAATGGAATGCAGATATTCTCACCGTTATTGTTAATCGGCCTACCGCTGTTACACCGCTGTGGCACGCGTGAATCGTGCGCGAACGCGAAAATAGCTGCCGAGCTGTTTCGACACTCGTACCCCATCTCTCTGACAGCTGTGCTTTCGATGATACTTTTACAGTTATATTATACTATATTGTATTATATTATACTACATTATATTGTATTATACTATATTATACTATATTATACTATATTATATTGTATTATACTATATTATACTATATTATACTATATTATACTGTAATATACTATATTATAATATATTATATTACACTATACTATGCTATACTATACTATACTATACTATGCTGTACTATACTATACTGTATTATATTATAATATACTATGCTATTATATTATATTATATTATGCTATAATATTCTATACTACAGTATACTATATCATATTGTATTCTGATATTATATTATGCTATACTATACTATACCATAGTATACTGTACTATACTATACTATACGATATTATATTATATTATACTGTACTATTCTATGCTATAGTATACTATATTATATTGTATTCTGATATTATATTATGCTATAATATACTATACCATACTATACTGTACTATACTATACTATATCATATTATATTATCTATTATTATATATTTTTATTATTCGTCGCAAATTCTCTAGAATCACGCAGCAGAGGAAACGTGCAATTAAAAAATTCATAGTATTTTTAATAATTCAATTTTTACAATTCTAGTATTTTTATAAAATAACAAATAATTTAAACATTCGTTTGTTCAGTTCACGACGGGCAGAAAATAATTCCCATCTTACATCCGTGGAAATCGGTCTCGAGAAACCGGTGGTAGCGCAAACATCCGGTCTAATAATACCGCGGTAACGGCGATCGTAGCTCTTGATCGATCGTCGCTAGGCTTTTAAAGGCTGTTCGGCGCCGACAGCGCGGGCCATAAAACCGAGCGTCCGAGGGTTCCTGTAATCGTGCCCGTCGCGTTAATTATATTCCCGGATCATCTTCTTTCGCAGGTGAGCGCGTCTCGTTACCCGGTGGTGGTGAAGCTCGGCCACGCCCACGGCGGGGTGGGGAAAGCCCGCGCCGAGACGAATCAGGAGTTTCTGGATCTCGCCTCGCTGGCCGCGCTGGCGAACACCTATTCGACCGCGGAGCCGTACGTCGACACTAAGTACGACGTGCACGTGCAGAAGATAGGCAGTAACTACAAAGCGTTCATGTGAGTGTCGCCTACCATGTATTGTACCGCCGATGGCTGAGCCAACCGGCCGCCCCGGCGACAATGATTTGCGATAAAACGAGGGGAAAGAAGTGGCAACGTTGCTCGACCGTGGGACCGAAGGATTTGACGGCGATCGGGAATTGGTTTTATTGGTCGAATCGTGAAGTTGGGGAGGGGGAAATCGCGTTTTCAATTCTACTGTGATTGGGTTCGTTCGATTTTTTATAAATAAATAATTTTAATTTTTTCAGCCGTGATTAAAATTGCGATTTCAATTCGTGATTTTTAGAAATATTAGTTTAAGGATGTTAATTAGGTATGTAGTTTATTTCAGACTTGTCATAAGCCAGACTTAGTATTATAATTATAAGACTGTGTTGAATCTAGGATAGGTTTGGATTAAATGCAAGTTTAGGTTAGGTTGGAACTGGCTAGGTTAGGATTAATTTGGTTAAAACAGGATTAAATGTAGACTAGATCAGGCTTAAGACTTGTCTATGTCTGGATTAAATACAAGTTGAGGTTAGATTTAAAAAGAATAAGTCAGGATTAATTTAGTTCAAACAGGATTAAGTCTAGTATTAAAATTTGGTTATGTCCTCATTAAATGTAAGTTAAGTTTGACCTGAAACTGGCTAGGTCTGGATTAATTTGGCTAAATCAGGATTAAATGTAGCCTAGATCAGTATCAAATCTTGTCTACACTAAACCTAGACTAAATCAGTATTAAAGCTTGATCATGTCTATATTAAATCCTAGTCTAAATCAGTGTTAAAACTCGATCACGTCTGCATTAAATCCTAATCTAGATCAGTATTAAATCTAGGTTAGATCCGTGTAAGCTACACACGGTGTGGACATTTTAAAACAATGATTAACGACCCAGTACACACCTAAACAAAACCTAGCTCTAACAAAGCGGTGAGGTTTATAAAAATTCTTTTCGTTTATTGTAAAGTCTTGATCGCCTCCTGGAAAATTCATTAGGCCATATACAGCAGCAGCAGCAGCGCTGTGAATTTCTGTATCGCCATGAGGTCGTTCCGTCCCACGACGCGGGGTGTAGCAATAGCTACCTCGGGCAACAATGTCGCCGGACCCTCAGCCGGTAGGTGGACGGGATAGCTAGACAGCGGGTGGGTGAGTCCGATCCGAAATGAATCGCCATCGGACGGCTCGCCTCGGAATCAACAATTGAATATGTGTGGCTACAGCCGTGTCAGGCCGCGATCACGAGCGACGTGCGCGTGATTGATGCGCACCTGCTCGCCTTTGGCCTTTCGTATGGTACCGTTCTTCGGCTCCGGCTGGATAAATCATCGGAACACCCGGTAAAACGACAATAATCGCGGACGATTAGGCTCGGATGTTTTAATTGGGAATTGTTGCTTGTTGTTGCTTGATGCTCGGAGAAATCGAGGTGGCGGCTTTTTTTTTTTGTTGGATATGACAAATGGGAAGGGGTGTTCCGTGACTGTGGGGCCGTTGCAAAAGTTTTGCCAATAATCGAGACTGTCAATTAGAAATGATTAAACGCGACGCGCTGAGGGATTAATGTCTCGCCGCGACCTCAACGGTCGCCGGTTAATTCGCCGAGCGACGAATGCGTAAATCATTAGACGCACTGTGGTTTGAAGAGTTCTCTGCGGAGCTCTATGTACTGCAGAAGTGAAGGCATTTATGATATTCGATAAATATTTTAAATATTTTTGATATTCGATATTCAATATTCAATATTTAGGGTTCAATATTCAAGATTCAAGATTCAAAATTCAAGATTCAAATTTCAATATTCCATATTCCATATTCCATATTCAATATTCAATATTTAGGGTTCAATATTCAATATTTAAGGTTCAATATTCGATAATTGATAGTCTATATTCAATATTCGATATTCAATATTTAGGGTTCAATATTCAATATTCAATATTTCAGGTTCAATATTCGATGGTTGATAGTCGATAGTCGATAGTCGATAGTCTATATTCAATATTCAATATTCAATATTCAATATTCAATATTCAATATTCAATATTCAATATTTAGGGTTCAAGATTCAATATTCAATATTTAAGGTTCAATATTCGACACTTGATACTCGATAGTCTATATTTAATATTCAATATTCAATATTTAGGGTTCAATATCCAATATTCAATATTTAAGGTTCAATATTCGATAGTTGATAGTCGATAGTCTATAGTCTATATTCAATATTCAATATTCAATGCTCAACATTCATTATCAATATTATAATATTCAATATTCCATATCATGATATAATATTCAATATTCGACATTCAATATAACGATATAATCAATATTCAATATTCGACATTCAATATTATGATATAATCAATATTCAATATTGTAATATAGTATTCAATATTCCATACCATAATATAATATTCAATGTACAGTATTGAGTACAAATATAACACAAACATAAAATAAAAAAAGGAAAGATAAGGTAAAAGTAATATTTTGTACAATACCATTTAAACAATCTTTTCTCAAGTCGAAAATAGCAATCCAAATTTATTGTAATTTATTCTTTAAAAATCCCAAAAAATCTGTAACTATCAATAGCCTTTAGCTACTATTTTTTAATTACTTCTAATGAAAACGTCATTGCACAATCTCTAACGCTTAAGAAGTTATAGCAACTAACGTTGACTTCCCGGTCCCCTCTCTCAGGCGGAAGAGCATAAGCGG
Source organism: Augochlorella aurata (assembly GCA_028455555.1). Classification (NCBI taxonomy): domain Eukaryota; kingdom Metazoa; phylum Arthropoda; class Insecta; order Hymenoptera; family Halictidae; genus Augochlorella; species Augochlorella aurata. The sequence continues at coordinate 1,975,503 of CM052163.1, read as the reverse complement.
AAACTGGAAGTCGAACACGGGTTCGGCGATGTTGGAGCAATTAGCCGTTAGCGAGAGACACCGTACATGGATCGATCACGTGGCCCAGTTGTTCGGCGGATTGGACATCTGCGCGATCGAGCTGCTGGTCGGGAAGGACGGCCGCGAGTACATCATCGAGGTGAACGACAGCGCTTTGTCGTTAATGGGCGACACGCAGGAGGAAGACCGCCGGCACATCGCGGACCTCGTTACAGCAAAGATGCAGGTAAAGGGGTCTTTACAGTCACGCGGCGGTTGCTATGATTCGGGAGAATCGTCTGCCAGTGTTGCCACCTCCACTCTCGATGGATCCGTAGCGATGGGCTCGACGTAGATCCACGGGGAAGTCCTTAGAGGTGGCAGCACTGGTGCAGCGTGACAGTGGTGCCATTTTTCGGTCTACACAAGCCTAAAAGTCCGTAGATCCATAGATCAATACGTAGAGATGGCAACACTGGTCTAACGTCACAGTGGTGCCATTGGTAGGCCGTATTTTTTGTTCCCCTAAAGTCCATATGGCTTCAGGTCTAGATCCATAGACAAGGTTAAAAGTCCCTAGATCCACAGAGATGTCCATAGAGTTGGCAACACTGTCACTGAGCCAGGAGTCGCAATCCCGTTGAGCTATTTCAGTCGGACCAGTTTCCTGGACAAAGACTAAAAGAATTTTAGCAACAATTGCAACTAGGGTACAAAGATTTTTCTATGATTGTTACAGGTATGTTGCCGACCTCCGAGCGTGTTGACGAAGACAGCGTCCAGAGGGTCAATAACTGGCACCAGCCAGGCGACGAGTCCAGTCGAAGATCGCACCGCACCGCCGCCTGTACCATTGGGCTCGCATGGGAGCATAGGATCCATGGCTAGCATAGGGAGCTTAGGATCCGTGTCCTCGACAAGCGTCATGCCCGCTGAGTCCACCAGCACGGACAGCCACCATCAACTGCAGCGTCGCGATTCTCAAGGTTTGTGCATTTTTCACGACAGCATGATCACTTGGGGTTTTATAGTTCCATGGCATCAATAATAGAGTTTGAGGTTATGTCAGCATAAGTCTCTGCTTCGTCTTTGGTTCCTCTGTGAGGAGGAAAAAATCAAATCCAGCTTATTTTGTGGACTAATTGACGTATACCATCAGTTTAAAAATTGTTAATGACAAAATTTAATAAGTTAAATATAAAATTGTGATGGGGGAGAGGTAGATAAATTCTAGAATATTGTTATATTATTTCTGAGTACTTGAATGAGCAGAGGGAAGTTTTTATTAGCGTGACATAACCTACGATATTACCCACGTGATGTGCTCATGGACCCTACATGGAAAAAAGACTGATAAAATCCACGAAAACTTGCCGTTGATAGGAATCTACTATACCGCCACGTAAAAGGACGTAAACTAGACATCTTTAAGCCATGTTGGTACCCCTGATACTAGACATCCGACATTTCTAGCCACTAGTGCCGCACGTGGCAGCTCCCGGTACTAAACTCTCGCGCGAGTATTTCTGCTAGACTTCCACTTCGTGTTAAAAACTAACCAAAGGGAATACAGCTGCGAAAATCTTCAGCTTGATATATATCAAGTATATATATACGTGTTAACATTCCCAGTGATATTATTCCCGATTGAAAATAATTTATCTGCCACGCAGCGTCGCAATCGAGCACGGTGAGCAGCGCCCCCTCGGTCGGGCGACGGCCGGAGGACCCGCCGCCATCTAGGATACCGTTCCACCGGCAGGGGAGCCAGACGCAGAACGAGGACTCCGAGGACACCATGAAGAACCTTCGGAAGACGTTCGCCGGGATCTTCGGCGACATGTAAATCCACAGGAGCGAAAGTACTGGTGCAAAGGAGATCGAGCGTTATCGTTTAAGTTGCGGGAAACCGCCGAGTCAGACATAGCGAAACGTCAGATTGCGTTACATAACCTCTACGAACGATCTGTTGCTGTTGCTGAGATTCTCTATTGACACAGGTTCTGTTGACTCTGCCGAGATTCTATTCGTTCCACCGAGATATTATTCACCCCGCCGAGAGATATTCTATTTAATTCTATTGGGCTGGCCTGATTTAGATTAGCTCGAATCGCCTATAGCGGAGGCGGGCCGCGACATCTAGCGGCAATCGTACGTACCTATACATATTTGCAGATCACCGAGCGCGACCGAACGACGCTGAAGCGTCCCGCACGGGGCGCGACGATGTAAATTTTGCTAACGGTCCACGGCGATGTGTATAAAACATAAACATAACTCGTTAAAAAGAGAAACCACTCGTTTACCGATTAAACGATTCGTCCGTTAACCCTGTACAACCCCGCATTTGACCGATAATCCCGGTTTCCGTTCGACTCGATGATTTTCTCGTTAACACGGTCGACCCTCTTTTCGTTCGAGCCTCACAGTGATTATTAATCGTTCGGTTCTCCTTGGTATTTAATCTATGAGTTCACGTCAAAATTAACTACGTGTTTCGATACTGGGGGGGGATTTGGTAAAACGAGACGGATTACCATGGGGGATGAAGAAAAACAGAGAAGCTGGGTGAGAAAAAAACTAAAAAGTCGTGGTCGTTTATGTATATTAAAAAGGAAAAACGAAGTGAAAAAGGAAATAAGTACTATGTAGGTTCTATGTATTCGATGTATTCAGCATTTAAATAGTGGCTAAGGCGATTTCTCAGGTTATACGAAAAAGAAAGAAACGATAAGTAATATACTTTTCTTCCGAGCGTCCGGTTATGTTTCGTTACCATCGACGTATCCGTTCTGCACACACCTACACAGAGAGACACACACAGGACACGCGTACAATACAGAGCTCTCCCGTCACGGTTTTACGGGAACGCCGCAACTTGGTTTACGACTAGCAACGCAGCAAAGTGAAAACAGTACCATAGGCCCCTGTCATCTCCTCATCCGACTTTACTTCCGGCGGTCCACCATTTTTAGGCTTAACTTTTTCGATTATAGAGCATTGTCTAAAGAAAAAAAAGGAAACGCAGACGCAGGGGAACGGGGAGGCAAGGGGGAGAGAGTTGAGATAGGGAGAGAGGGAGTTGAGATTTGGTATAGGAGGGGGTAGAGCAGGGAACAGCGTGCTGGATGAGAGATAGAGAGGGAGTGGGGGGGACACGAGTGGGGGTTCGGGGCAGGCGGCGTTTGAGAAAATTAACGGGGGGATGGTAAAGTCTTGCAGGTGAAAATATTTGTAAAATTGTTAAAATATTTGTAAACCGACGTCATACGATATGATCGAGGAGAACAAACAAATACGAGGAGATTCGGGCATTATACTTGAACATTTCGGCTAGAGACAGGACGGCGGGCCGGACGAAGAGCTTTTGGCCCGACCGTCCGTGTATCTTAAGCGCACAAATAGTCATTAAGCTTTCGACGGCGGACAGTACTTTGACATCGTGCATGCGAGCAAAGCAAAACGGTTGGACGTAACGGGCTCGTGTGGTGGTGGTGGTGTTGGGAGACGAAATTATTCCGTGGCTCGCCGGCCATAGCAGGTGACATTAAACTGGCTACGAGGCAAAAAATGTACGTTTTCGGCATACTCAAAAAATTGTTGATACCAGGCCGGCGATCGCCGAGGCGATTTGGATATGTACGCATAGGCGTTCTATGCGGGTCAAAATTTCCTTTGGTCACATATCGTACAAGCGCGAGCATCTCGATGTTGAAAACTGTCCCGGGGATTCCGATTAAAATTAACGAGGTGAAACGAAACCCTAACGTTTTAAACATGATACGAACCGTTTTCTTTTTCCAAGATTTTCGGCCGGGCTGAGAATTCCGCGGAAAACGAAGGGTGCGTTCGTTCATCCGATAGAGTTTAAGATCGATTACCGTGAAGGAAAAATCAAAAATGTAATAAACCCAAAAAAAATGAGAGAGAGAGAGAGAGATATAAGGGCGGGCGGAGAAGATGAGCGAAGATAAAGAGAGACGGGTTCGTGAACTAGGCACGGGGAAGACGAGGTAACGAGGATTTTGCGGTGACTCCGGTGTTCATGCGAGAGAAAGAAAATGACGACGGTTGATGGGAACAGCGGGGAAAAAAAGGGAAAAAGGTATACATACAATGGGCATTCTACTGTTTGCGCTCGCGCAAATTTCGATGCAAAACCGAGAACGTTCGATGATCTGCAAATATATATGTACATGTATGAAGTGAAGGGCCAGGGTGTCGGGCTCGCCGGAGACGCGTTTGCGATTCGCTTCTTTGGTAACAGTACTCGGAGAGACGGCCGATGTGGAACACCGACAGAGATCGGCTCGGAGAAAGCTCTTTCATCCAAATGATCTCAACTCACGTTAGCGTAAGGGCTGATCGTAAGTACGACGAGAACAGACCTCGTGGTGTCAGCTTCGAACCAGTCCAGACCGAACAGATTCCTTCCACTGTTCTGTTCGTCTCCTAGCGCCGATTATGGAACCCTACGAACCGTTCCCTTCGGTTTTATAGACGTCGGTTCAACGATTCTTCCGACGGTGATTTGCGTTGGTTAGACGGAGATGCGATAGAGCGTAGGACCGCAAGCGGAAAAGCCTGTTTCTCCATTCCGGCATTATTTACAATTCGATGGCTCCGCGGCCGGCAGGCCGTAGACCGGGACAGCCAAACGGTATGCAGATGCACAGATGTTGAACTTAATCCATCCTCTATTCTAGGCCTGGGACCCTGGCGCTGCCCCCAACGCCGCCTTCAGTCGTTACCCCTACTCCAACGCTGGAGTCTGTCGACTCCCATCGCTTCAGTCAATCGACCCCAACGCTGAAGTCAATTGACAATCCAACACTTGAGTCAGTCGACTCCCACAGACTCCTAAGGGGGATAAGAGTTCTTCTGGATACAGTAGTGCCCACTCAAGCGTCCGCAGTGGTATCCAAATAAGGACACTCAATTGAGAAGTTGTGTTCTTAGAATTTGCCTAGACTAAGGACTGGGGACAAGCGCGACAAGGGTGCCGATGTCTGAGGATATCATTCGGCACCCTTGCGCCCCAAGTACCCAGTCCCTAGAATTGGTGGAGATAGAAGTGAGCCAAAATGGTGGACGTTTGGGGCAACTATAACGAGTGGCGCTGAAGTCGCTGTCTCCATCATGGCGACCAGCAATTTGCTACCATCACACCACGCTCTGTCTAGTCGCTTACCGCGGCCGTTGTGAGTGTAGCACCAAACGAATCCAAGTATAGATCTCTTAGGGAAGCACCACGTGCCCGGGCCTGCCCATTTTGCACAATTTCGACAGGTCGATGCTCGATCGACGGGTAGCTTTGAATTCGCCTGTGTTGGTTGCAGCTTCGAAAACGAGTTTAACGAGGTAATAGACGTCCGACCGTTTAGTTATCGATGTGCCTTGACAACTTAAGTGCCCTTCTTGTCACCGATCTCACCCCCATCTGTCTCCGACAAACACAATCTCTTCGTAACGACACTATCGCCGCGCACTTGACCATGAGGATCCTATTGTTTATACTTTTTATAACGAGAACACACGCGCACCGTTGCAATCTCTCGCGTCGGATACGCGACGGGAGATCTCGAAATCCGCGGGTAACAGTGCAGGTACTACCGTCCAGGCATCGAACATCAGCTGGGAACGAAGGCGTTCAGGTTCATTTCAGGCGACGACACGGCCCGGGGAACGAGAACGGTCCCGGGCAGCGCGTCGGTGGTTCGATTACACGATTAGGTTCACTGTTTCGTAGCGATTAGATTCGACGGTGTTCTGCGAGAGGCTGCGGACAGCGCCGGGCGAGCCTCGCCGCCGGTCGCTGGGTGGGGAGAGCCCTCGAGAACGGAGGTCCGGGGACTCGGAGCTGACGCCACGACGCGGAGCGAGACGGAAGCTGCTGTGTTGCGGGCGCGCGCGAACCGCGAGCGCCTCTGTTCTATTGACAGAGGGCGCTGAGCGCGGAGGAGTAGCCGTCGTTTGGGGTCCGAGAGCGGTCGGTGTAGACGCGCCCCGATGGACTCGCTGAGAGCAGAACTGGTTCGATCTGCACTGACACGTAGATGCGGTTAAAGGTTACCGAATATCTCAGGGGTGCGAGTTTAAAAGCACTAGGTAGGCTAGAAACTAGGAAAAGGCAGCTGGGCTCGAGACCGGTCGACCAGACGGGTCTCTGCCCATGCAACGGCTAGAGCTATAGCAGGTTTCCTCGGAGTAATCTTAGGGATTCGGAATCGGACCGGAATCGACGACTCGCGTGATCGTCCGCCCGACGACCGTGCCCGATGGTTGCGTCAGGCACCGAGGCGACATGGCCTCTGGATCCTCCGGCGGGACGGTCACGCGGCGGCAACGATTGCACACGGATTAACACGCACGAGACATGTAACCGCGCTTGGTCAGAAAGGCTGAAACGTTGTTGTCAGCGAAACCGGATTCTTAATCATTTGTTCTAGTGCCCGTGTGATGTAGTGAGCAGCCGTTAATACCTCCTCATATCCTATTGAATCGTGTTTACGTCTGTAACGTATGATTTCGTCGGAACGACGCGCGGTGGTACCGTCCCCCCAAAAGAGTTGCCCAAACGCGTGCACGATTTCGCTGTATCTGGATTGGTACTCCAGAATTGGTGCTTCTGAATCGGCGCACATGGAAGTCCGGTCACTGTTGACACCGGCATTGCTTTCACCTTGCCCTCCCCCCAAATTCTCATGATTAAAGTCAACATTAAGAAGCTTCATCCCAGCAACCAGCGTCGATGTTTGATAACGTCAAACGGCATCCGCCGTTGGGAGCTATACGCCCTAAGGTTGCCTCCTTGTTATCTGCTTAAGAGATACCACCCTGGTCAACTTTTTTCGGAAAACGTACCACCGCGCGCGCCAGTAGCTGATAAGCTGATCCATGCAGATCCATTCCAGACTCCCCCCTAAAAAAGAACCCGGCGACGTCCGTCGCCCGGTCGTTCCCCTAGCTCTAAGGATCAATCTTAATCAATCTAGATCCCCTGTGTCGCGTACTACTCCGTTCTTGGCTAAGATTCACCGTGACTAGTGTACCTCGAGGCCGTGGAACGACCTCGACGTCTCGTACACACCGTTGCGAAACAGGAGGCCGATTTCCACGCCGGCTGTTCAATATTCCAGCCGCGAGATGGCGTTGATCGGCGCCCATTAACTCTGTAGATCCTCTATCAAGCGGATCGCCACGATCCCCCGGGCCGCGGCAGTCCGGTCTCGCAGCCAGCTGACCCGGCGCTCCCAGCCCGCGGCGCCAGCCGATTTAGTGCCTCGTTGCTCTCCCTTCCGTCGATCCTTTTCCTCTATCTCTCTTAACACGATCCTCTTCGAACACCAATCCACATGGACGACGCCACGGTTGCGAGACGTAACACCAATCGATCTGATTACAACGAATCGGGAAGGATCGGCACGAACGCGAAGCAGCCTTGATCCGAGCTGGGAGCTCGCCGGCTCGCCTGCGAGCAGTGCTGCCTGTTGCCAGGAGCCGGCCACAGAGCGGCGGACCGGCTCACCGAACTCCTTGCGCGCTGTAGAAACGAGGATCCACTTTGCCCCTACTCCTGTCACCTTAACCGTTTACTTCCGGTCCGCCAGGTGGTCTACGAGACTACCGTCTGTACGAGAGTTTCCACCGCGTGAGCGCGGTAGCCGTTGCGGTACCGCAGTTGCGGCGCGCTCGTGGAAACGGCCGGTGGAGACACCGGCGCCTCTCGCGGCAGCGCAAAGAAGTAAACTCTTGGCGTGACGGAGGTGGTGGGGCAGGAGGCATGGAGGACGCCGGAGCGGTGGGAGTGCCGCGCGCCGTCACGTGACCGCCCAGTGAGCGGCGCCGCGCGACTGGGGCGCGGGACTGCGCCCTCTGTGGCCGGCTCCTGGCAACACCTGCTGCGAGACGTTATCGATCACCGGTAAGATCGGGGGACTACCGATCGGACTGTTCCAGACCGGGCTGTTGCCGATCGTGGATCGTCCGGCGACCGTCTACGTACCGATCGGACGAAGTACTTAATGCGGCGTTAGGCTAGTAAGTTAGGCTCTATGTAACCGTACGTTACCTCCTTGATTTCAATGAGTGCTAGCCACATGTACTATAATCACGCACGCGTATCCGCGAGCTCTTATCGAGTTCTGTTTGCTATCGTAGCAGATTCACGCGTTCCCCGCCGCGGCCCGGAGCGAACGAAACGGAGAGAGCCTATCGTTTTCCAGAGCCGGCGCGTTTCGAGCGGCGTGTTTCAGGTCTAATTAATTGTAAATTGCTCGGGACGCTGTAACTGTATTGCAACGCGAAGGGACCCGGCGGCGGGCGAACTATACCAAGTGGTCAGTCCCATGGCTGATTAATAACCTAGCAACTTTAGACGTGTGGAAAGAAACTTGGACGCGACCGGCGGGGGAACGCTGTCGCGGGTCCGCCGTCGGCGGTCGATATCCGGCATCAATTGTATGACAATATAAGGTATTCACGAGCGGAGCGACCGCGCCCCTCGATCGAGACAAGTGTGTGAGAGAGTAGCGTTAGCGTTGATTCGATGTTCTGCTCGCGGCGCGAGTATCCCAGACGCGCTGTCGGCTCGCTTAGCACGCTCCGGCGGGACCGGTGATCCAGAGGATCTACGCGGACGCTGGTCGACTATGTAGCTGGAAACGAAACTCGCAGCCGATTTTAATCGATGGAACAACGAAGAACCAACGTGATCCAGCGTCCGCCATCGGTTCCGGTGATCGTCGATCGATCCACGGGGATTTTTATCGATCGAGATCAGAGCTCCAATGGAATTGATCGAGTAGGGCTGATGGTACAGCGGATCGAGGAAGATCTCTGTGGGGTGATCGACGATCTATCGGAGCGTGCGATCATTTACCCATGTTTAATCTATCCGACCTTTTAAGAAGGAAAATGAGTCAGACAAGGTGTTAAAGTAATTGCGTAAAATGCGAGTTCTATCTGTCATCGTTTAGCCGTTAAGGATCATCATTCGATTACCGAGTATGCGATAATGTAATGGTTATTTATATTGAAGCTATCGATTATTATTAAGACGTCGCGGGGTATAGGATTATAAGCTGTTGAGGACGACGCGCGCTACTGGCTCGTCTCTGTCGCTGCGGAACGCTGCTAAGTCTTCGGAGGAGGGGGGATAGCTGCGTGTTGAGGAGTGGGGCGGCGATAGGGACGGGGAGTGGGGAGGCCACGTGGTGGGTTTGTCGAGACGAGGTCGGTTGGCTGGTGGCGAGTCAAGTCATCGATCTGAAGTCATCGATACGAAGTCAACGATATGGAATCGTCGATGTTAAATCATCGATGTGAAATCAGCGATGTGAAATCATCGATATGAAATCATCGATTAAAATCTTTCGATTCGACAAAAGAGGTTCGTAATCAGCGATTTCATTTTGGATTCGAAATCATCGATCTGAAATCGTCGACCTGCAGTCATCGATCTGAAATCATCGATCTGAGTCAGTTGGTTTGAAATCCACGATTCGGAATCATCAATTTTGAATCATCCATTTAAAATCATCGATTTACAATCATCGATTTTGAATCATCGATTTACAATCATCGATTTACAATCATCGATTTTGAATCATCGATTTACAATCATCGATTTTGAATCATCGATTTACAATCATCGATTTTGAATCATCAATTTTGAGTCATCAATTTTGAATCATCGATTTACAAGAATCGATTTTGAATCATCGATTTTGAATCATCAATTTTGAATCATCGATTTCCAATCATCGATTTACAATCATCGATTTTGAATCATGGATTTCGAATCATCGAAATGAAATCATCGACTTCGAATCTCCGAATCGGAATTCGTGATCATCGATTCGAGATCGTCGCGGAAAAATGTAATCGCGATCGTCTGCCACGGTTCGCCCGGTTTTCCACATGACGCCGTTAGGGAAATTTTGATACGTGACGTGTTGCGGAAAATCGCCGGGCGAACCCCGGTCTAATTCTAATGTCTCGAAAGTACCGTGATCACCATAGCCAGCGACGCTCGACGGACCGATCCGTAGGATCGTCGACGCGGCGTCCATGATCGGAGAAAGTTCTAGAAACGAACGTAGCAACCTGCACACCAGCAAATTATAATTACGGTACAGGACGATAGGAATGTCGACGAGCGTTCAGCAGGTCGTTAATGGTTGTTGAAACGTTGAAATGTTAAGAGTACTCTTTGACGTATTGAGCAGTCTCATTGTGTTGCGTACACACATTTATAAATACCTTATAAATATATATATATATATACATAAATCGAAAATTATATATATATATATACACACACACGAACACAGACATATGGAAATCTGTGTTAAAGGTACCATACAATCCCGGCAAACTGTAGAAGCAGCGTTCGCCTACAATGATTGGCACGATCCTAGACAGGATCGTGCTGTAGGGAACGCTGTAATAGAGACAAAGTTAGTGAACGTAAACAATATTCCGTGCGTAAACACGAAACTCTTTAGTCCGCGGTAGAGTCGGGACGCAGTATAATCCTGGATCGACTGCGTAGGGTCTGTTAACAAATACGATTACTGCGATGCGGCAAGCTAAACTGTAATAATAAAGAATATATAGAAACATAGAACTGCACGTTCTCGTTTTATTTCCGGGCCTTTTTACCCCTTCCGTGAATTTCGAGGTTAATAAATCGCGGAATTGAAAGAGTAGGATCATTCCTCGAGGAATTTCCAGCAACTTTTCCCTTTGCGAAAATTTTGCCAGAGCTTCCGTTGACGAGATATCAAGGAAAACGACGGACCAATCGGAGCGCGTCGAGTAGCGGCGCTGCGGTCGCGTGGGCGGGGCCAACGCGGCTGGCGCAACGCCCACTGCCTAGCGGTGTCTCGCCGGTACTCGTGGCTCTCTGATTGACCCATGTTTTGAAATAAATATAATATAAAAGAATAATAATATGTAATATAATATATATAAATAAATAATATAATAAATGTACAAATTTATTATATAGATATTTTTATAATAATAGAAATTGTTAGGAAAGAAATGCGCCAGTTTTGCTGCTTTGTTGCTTCCAGTGCGAGAAACGATGCATTTTTATTAATTTTCTGTTAACATTTGTTGCAAATATTTATTTAAAATAGAAGCGTGGTACAATGGTTTCACATGCATCCGAGAAGCATCCTCTGGCCTTTCTATAATTAGCGCGGGAATCAAGGCGGATTATTCTCGTCGGCCGCTGATAAGATACTTAAACAATGCTTTTGTCCAGTTCCGTGTTCACGGAGCAGTTTCTGTACATCCCGCCTAGCGCTTGGCTCTCGCTGAAAGAAGTGTTCCGAGGATAATATCTCGTCGGCACGGTGTGCACGGACGGCGCGTACCACCCGTAGTCCATGGACGTGCTCCTGTAACAGGGGTGCGGAAGCGGTTCGTCGTCCTGGCGGTACCCCATGAAGACCCCTGCAAAGAGAACCTCCATCGGATAAACTGTACTTTCCGCGTCCTCTTGCGCCTGACACAATAGCAACCCTCCTACAGTCCCAAAGAAAAATATCTACGCCAAACAAAATTCGCAAAAAAGACAAAACGAAAATGATGTTGCAAAACTTTATTAACAAATCAAGTGCTCCGCAGTACAGCAACAATGACATTCCACTGCGTACAAAAATATCTCCCAGCACCCCCATACACAACACTGGAAGCATTCAAGAACCCAACCAATCACCTCCACTCTCATACGCCCCCACTCCCAACGCCGCCTCCAGTGTCCCCCACCGTCAGAGTCTCGTCGCGACGCACTCGTAGGGCACCTGGTCGGTCACACTATGGCACTGAAGTCGTCCCTGAACGTCGGCCACCCTCTTGACAAGCTCCCCATGTATCTTGAACCCAGGGTCCACGGTGACATTCTTCATCCTCCCAAAGGCAGCCATGTCAACCTGATGCAGCCTGGGCCCGCTAAGAAAGAGGACCAGGAGATTGTCCAGGCCCTCGAAGGCGTTGGCCCTGAGGGCTGCGATGCGGTTGCCGTTGAGCCACAGAGAGTTCAGCTTCTTCAGATGTCGGAAGGCTCCGGCAGGTAGGTTAGCGATAGGGTTCCTGCCCAGGTCCAGTTCATTGACCTCGCCTAGGCCCCGGAATGCCTCCGGATGAAGGATGCTGATGTTGTTCCTGGATAAATAGAGGAGATCGATATGGGGCAGGCCGTCGAAGGTGCCCACAGGTAGCTCGAGGATCTCGTTGCTATCCAGCGCTAGGGTCTCCAGGTGTCTGAGCCCTCTGAACATGTTCCTCCTAAGGGCGATGTTGTTGTTCGTGGCGTAGAGCTCGTGGAGGTCGTTCAGGCCCCTCCAGGTGCCCGGTCTGAACCCGGTGATGTTGTTGTAGTCCAGCAACAGGGTCTCCAGGTTGCGCAGGCTCGCGAAGGCGGCGTCCTCTATCTCCACCAGGGTGTTGTTCTTCAGGTCCAGGTAGGTCAGCTGGTCCAGCGCCGTGAAGTGGTGTCTGGAGATGGTGGCCAGCTCGTTGTCTCGCAGGAAGAGCGCCGACGCGTTGGCTACCTCCAGGAACGCGTCTCTCGCGATGTCCCTGATGCCCAGGCCCTCCAGGTGCAGCTCGATGTCCTCGATCGTCTGCACCGCGTTCACGTCCTCGAACGCCACGTTCTGTAATTGGCCGTTGGCCAGGCAGACGTACAGATGGTTGTAGACCTGGCAGTCCGACTCCTCCACACGGACCTCCTCCACCGTGACTGATAAGAGCAGATATAGGAACGAGAGGAGCCGCATGGTTCGCTCGGGCGCTCGATCACCACTGAGGAGAAATACTACTTGAGGCGAGATCACCCAACGTCGACGGTCTCAGGCGATGCTTGTGCACGAATGGGGCAATGCTTGTTTCCTGGAACGCCGACGATTTACTCATTTTGCTGCGAGAGTCTCGACGTAAAACTTCTGTATCTCAGTGCGCGCTCTGTCGCGATGCCTTCGATGGTGGCGGCTCCCATTTGGTGATGTCGTCATTCTGGGGGGAATCCTGGTTGTTTTTCAGGGGAGTGGGGGCGTTGGGAAGTAGATTTTCTGCAGGTTTTTGGGAGTTGTAGAGCTTTTTTGTGATTGCTGATGTGTAGTGTTGTGGGTCGTTTGAGGTTGCGATTTTTTAATTGGGGGTGACAAGATTATTATGTTGAGTAGCATACCCCCACTACCAGAAGGTCAGCTGAGGGGAGCATGTTATACTATACTGTACTGTATACTGTATACTGTACTATACTATACTGTATATATTATATAGTATAGTACTGTACGTACTATAATATACTGTATACTCTATAGTGTGCTGTAATATACAGTATATACTATATAGTATAGTACTGTACATACTATAATATACTGTATACTCTATACTGTGCTATACTATACTGTATATACTATATAGTACAGTACTGTACGTACTATAATATACTATATACTATACAGTATATTATACAGTACCATACGTACTATACTATACGATGTACTATACAGTAAACTATATACTAAACATAATATAGTACTACACGTACTATACTATGGCATATACTAAACACTATACTATACCATATACTAAATACTACACTATACCAAAAATACTACACTATATACTAAAATCTTCACAGCAATTTTAAGAATTA
>CM052163.1:1919551-1935355 GCA_028455555.1 Augochlorella aurata | reverse complement strand
ATTGTTAGGTCTGGGCTAGGTATGAGTTAGGTCTAGGCACTCTGATTTCGCAGAATTGCAAATATATTGCAGAGATTACTGCCCTAAATAAAATGCACTTTTGTACGAGGTAGGTGACGTTCGTGGTTCAAAAGTTACGAGGAAAAGAAAATTGTTAGGTCTGGGCTAGGTATGAGTTAGGTCTAGGCACTCTGATTTCGCAGAATTGCAAATATATTTCACAGGAAACTGTCCTGAGCAAAATACACTTTGTTCGATGCAAAAATCAAACACGGTTCAAAAGTTACAAGCGAAAGAAGATTATAATCCTTCCAGTTAGGTCTATGTTAACTCGTGTTAGGTCTAGGCTAGGTCTAGATCCACAGTTTTTCGCAAATATCTCGAGAACTAAAGCCTCGCGAGAATTCCTGCAAAGGAGAAAGTTGTTCAATATATCAAGCTCTACAACATACGCAAGTCCAATAAAAAAAATCGATGACTATTATTATTAATAATCACCGCATTTGTTCTTAAATATTCTAAATACTGCACATCTCGCGATAACTACAAATTCGATAGAAATAAATTCGTCTCTGTCATAATTTTTCACCGATTCCATGACAATATTATCCTCCCAATTTTACAAATTGGTCACTGATTTACACAGCCACGCACAGCCAAGAAGATCGATAAGCAGCGAGAGCTCGGGCCGGCCGAGCCGTCGCCTCGAAAACGTATCGATCCTCCAGGCAGGCTCCAGCCGCGAAATTCGCGGTTCCATGTCGGACAGATATATCATCGGCGGCAGAAAAAGGTCGGAATTTAGTGTAGCGCCGCGTGTCTTCGTAATTAATCGGGACAGAGACGCATCGTCGGGTCCGGCTAATCGAACCGCCGTTTGGATCCCGGCTCACGGACCGGCCGATGACGCAAGAACCATCGCGTCCCGTTCGATTATTCCGAGTCTGTGATAAGATTCCACGGCGTAACGAGGGAGGGGAGGGGGGGTGTCGAAGACGCATTGTCATTGGCCGCGACGTTGAGATAAGAAGCAAAAGCACTGGGTCGTATTAGAGATGCAGTGGATGCCTCACACATACATACACACACACTGGTGCAGACACGGGCACGCGACACGCGCGCAAGCACACGCGTTTGGTTGCTCTCATTTCCATAACGGGATAGGTACATATTACCTTGCGTACCTTCATTTCCGTGCGCTCCCTTCTGCCACCCTCCTCCCTTGGTCCCCGGCCCTCTCGTCATCCTCTCCTTTTCCGCGACTTCATTCGCCCCGAAGTTTCAGCCCCCTCCTTCTTTATGCTTCCTACAACCCCCTCGACCCCATATCGTTACTCCCCGCGACCCCAGGTGGATACCATGACCTACACCATAGAATAGTGAGGCACCATGCATTGTTCGTTGAGATTTAGAAGGATTGTTGCATGGGGAGAGCGGCATTGATGTAGTACTATAGTACTGTTGAGGAGCAGCGCGAGAGTCAAGAGAATCGAGGACAGTAACTGTGCGCATGCGTAAAGAAGGACGGCTTTTACGATTTTGACGAATTATGGTCATATTAAAGAGCAGGAAATTCTGAATAATATGCACTTTGTCCGAGGTCTGTGACTCCAATGGTTCAAAAGTTATGAGGGAAAGAAGATTGTTAGGTCTAGGTCAGGTCTGAGTTAGGCCTGGGTTAGGTCTACGTCACTCTTCCCTCCAGGAACGTATTTACAGACTGCACCTAAATTCGCAGTAAATTGAGGACAGTTTAAGCTTCTACCGAGTATCTATTACATATAAATTTCGTAATTTTTAATAACAATCTCTTTGCCCGTATTATTTTTTTAACGACTCCGGCAAGTGAATTCCGAATACACGAGGTTTGTTCAGGTATTGCGGAATAATCGGAGAGAAAATGGCATCGGGGGTGCGAGGTTAATGGAACGAGACCGTGGCGGAAAAAGAGGGAGGGTGGGGAGGGGTGGGGGGCGAGGTAGGCGGAAAGGAAAATAAACGAATTTATTAGGACGCGAGAGAAAAAATATTGAATGAAAGGGCCGGGAGCAGCGGAATGGGACGGTGTCCAATCGGCGATAGGGCGCGTCATGCGCGGGGCAAACTGTCGAATTGTCATTTCGCCAAACGGATAAATTGCGAGCCGGATATCTCATCGAACGGACAAATTGCTGAATATGTTGCGTCGGCAATAAGCGACAGGCGCGCACGTAACCCCCCTCCCTATTAAACGCGCTAAATGGATTTATTAAACTTTTGTGTCCTTTGGCGCGGGCCGGCGCGCCAGCACGAGCCCGAAATTTGCGACGTGCTCAAAGCGGCCCGGCTGATCACGAATTCGGCGGACAGAAAAAAATGTTCAACCACGCGGATTCGGACGCGTCCGCGCGCGCTGACCACAGGGAATTTGGAAAAACCGGCTCTGGACGTCGATCCGGTTTTCCGAATGTTTATCTATTTCTGCAACTCTTGCTGTCCTGCCACCGGCACGTTCCGTGACGTAGCAACTCTTTACTGACGAGGCTGCTCCGACGTCGACAGCCGAAACGCGTCTCCTCAGCTACGCTATTTGTTATTTTATAGGATTTACTGCGACGTAATGCCAGAAATTTTAACATTTTTTTTTGTTAAATGGGGACGTATTTGTATTGTTAAAATTATTTTGGAACGTGTCATCGGGTCTCTAGACTTCAGTTTTTGGACTCCAGATGGTGGCTCCACCTGGCTGGGACAGTTCAGGGCGATTTTTAGTTGTGTTCTCGTGAATCGATTTCGACGGTATTACGCTCAAATTGAAGCTACAAGTGTCTGCTTTAAGATAGGGTACTTGGGATTAACAAAGCATCGCTTCTGATTTTTTTTTGATTTTTTGAAGCAGACTATTGACTGGAAGGGTGGTGGCTAGACCCGGTTGGGACAGTTCAGGACGATTTGGGTTGTGTTCTCGTGAATCGATTTTCTCTCTATTACACTCAAATTGAAGCTAAAAGTGCCTGCTTTAAGATAGGGTACTTGGGATTAACAAAGCATCGCTTCTGAATTTTTTTTGATTTTTTGAAGCAGACTATTGACTGGAAGGGTGGTGGCTCGACCCGGCTTGGACAGTTCAGGACGATTTGGGTTGTGTTCTCGTGAATCGATTTGCTCTCTATTACACTCAAATTGAAGCTAAAAGTGTCTGCTTTAAGATAGGCTGCTTGGGATTAACTAAGCATCGCTCCTGAATTTTTTTGATTTTTTGAAGCAGACTATTGACTGGAAGGGTGGTGGCTCGACCCGGCTTGGACAGTTCAGGACGATTTAGGTTGTGTTCTCGTGAACAGATCTTGGCTCCATTACGCTGAAATTGAAGCTAAGAGTGCCTGCTTTAAGATAGGATACCTGGGATTAACAAAGCGTCGCTCCTGAATTTTTTTTGATTTTTTGAAGCAGACCATTGACTGGAAGGGTGGTGGCTCGTCCCGGCTGGGACAGTTCAGGACGATTTGGGTTGTGTTCTCGTGAACCGATCTGGGCTCCATTACGCTCAAATTGAAGCTAAAAGTGCCTGCTTTAAGACAGGGTACCTGGGATTAACAAAGCGTCGCTCCTGAATTTTTTTGATTTTTTGAAGCAGACCATTGACTGGAATCTTGTGGACTCCAATCTTTTAGACTTCAGTCTTTTGGACTCCAGTCTTTTGGACCCCAGGCTTTTGGACTCTATTCTTCTGGACTACAATCTGTAGACTTCAGACTCTGGGACATAATGTCCCTAGACATCAGTCTTTAGAGCGTAAAGTCTCTGGACATCAGTCTTTTGGGACACCATGGGCCCCCTAGTCCCCAATCCTTACCTTCCAAACATCCCTCTTCTCCACATAATACCCTTAGACACCACTCTCTCATCTGTAAACTTCTAGAACTCCAGTCTTTGGACTGAACCCCATAAGCTACCATTCTCCAACTTCATACCCAAACCAGCTCCGCTACTTTTTCAACTGCTCTTCCAACCCTACCACTGCCTAATCCCCCAGAACACAGCCCAACCTCTGAAACTCTAAACTCCTCTCGTCCACCCTACCGCCGTCCAAAGAAGATACCGAGAAGCTTACAGTACTCCTATGTAATTAAAAGAACACGCGACAATCGATACCTGGAAGGACCACACGACCACACGCCTCGCGGAATCCTCGTCCGCCTGGTCGCCGAAGGAAAATATCTCCCGGACAGCTTCCGGTTATTAAAGAAATCCCCGGTGAGTGGTTTTCCTCGAGACAGAGCAAGCACGGTGGGTAATTGCTCCTAGATATAAATTAGCAAACACATCCGGCAGGTAGTAGCCGGGGACGGCGGCGATACCGTCGTCCGTCCCACGTCGTCCCACGTCGTCGTCCGTCGTGGATCATCGGAATTTCATCGGCGGCGACTCAAAGGTATCAATGTTTGCCAGGTAGTTCCGGCGAGTGTACACGTGTAAATCCGACAGAGGAGGAAACCCCGGGCGGCCGATCTGATATTTGCGGAGGGCGTGGGCGGCGGCGGCGGCCAGGTGTTTAACCCTGGACACCTCTTGATTGGCAAACATGCATATTTTATCCGGAGGGGGGCTCCGGAATCGGATAACGTGTTGTTCGTATCAATTATTCTCCAAAACTCGACGCTTCCGCCTAATGGGAACGGAGTTTTAATTGAAACGTAATCCCAATTAAAATGAGCTCGCGATACTCCGCGCGAACACTCGTAATCGTGTTAGCGAAATGAAATGCCCGCTCGGGCACAAGATATCGGCCCCGGGAAATAGGAGAGCCGGGATTTTTCCGGCGAGGATCGATCCGCGACTTTGCTACCGGAATCTGAAAAATTTGTTTTGTTTTTTTAAATTCGTATACCGTATTTTTATTTATTTACGCTTGTCCCGTCGCGATCGAGATTGGCGGAGGGGTGAGATCGAGTGACCGTCGTTGCTCTCTCAATATATTTATTCAGTTTATTTATTCATAACGACTTATAGCTCTATATTCTTCAAATATACAGTCTTATATCTGGCATGACTCGCACCGACAGGTATTTACAACGACTCTCGCAGAACGCCACGTAACAACTTCGCCACATCCACACCCTTTTTGTAAATATAACGGTTCTTTATAAACGACTTCTCTCGTAGGATTCGTGGTGCCCTCGCCGCGCGAACGTCCGCGACGATCGCCGACCGCGGACGACGGGCGGCGGTCGACGCGGCCGCGGCAACTGGGACAGAATTCGCGGAAAGGAGGAAACAGCTTCGTGAATTGGAGATCGCCTCGGTTTTTCCAATCGCGAGGGGAATCGTTTAATAAAGTTGTTCGACGAAACGACCGCGCGCTCCTTCCTCGACAACATTAACGACGGTCGAGAGGCACATTTAATTCGATTACTTGCCAATGAAGCGCGATCTCGAGTGATTCTTGTCCCAGTTCCGCGGGAAATCGACCGCCGCGCGACGCACACTCAACGCCATCTCAATTATGCTAATTCCCCCTTCGATTATCTCCGTAGAAAAAAGAACGCCGTCCCGGCGCGCCTAACTTCTTCCGTTCCGTCAAGAAATCGATACGGGAGTCACGGAACACGACTCGACGGAGGACCGTTTACGGAAACGAAAACCTCGGATCCCGGAGCATCCGGGAAATGAAACGCGGGACACAACGCTACTATCGATCCCTTATCAGATACCTACGCCTAGATAGTTCCACCTTTTGCTTAGCTTAACGCGCCAATGCCTCGTTAGAGCACCTTTACGAATACTTTCTATTCCTCACAGGCTTCGCTCCGTCCAGGAGAACGCCGGGTGTTCGAAAAACATAATCGTTTGCATAAGTAGATTCCTCGCGCGATTCTGAGCAACTTTTTCCTTTGCGGGAATCTTCTGCGAGGCTCCGTTCACGAGTTATTAAAGAAAAACGCGCGCCAATCAGGGCACGGCTCGCGCCGCCCGCTCGGGCGCGCGGCCAATGCCGCGACGCGGTCGCCCATGCGCCGCCTACTCGGCGTCTTTCGCTGATAACTCGGTAACGGAGGCTCGTAGAGAATTTCTGTAAAGGAGAAAGTTGTTCCAAATCAACCGAGGAATCTTTCTATCGGCTTGGAATATTTTTTCGACGCTCGGCGTGTTGTAGTTTCTTCGCTCAGATAAGAGGGATACTCGGTGCGTATAGATTCATCGTTTTACAATTCTGTCGACGACGGCTGGAGCAAACTGATTCCCGCCCCTTGCTGCGAACCGATGGAGTTGCCAGCGTTCTCTGTCGTTGGTAATACTCTTCGACCGAGACACCCCTAACGCGGTTCCTCGCAATAGTTCAGCGATCGCAATTGTCGAAGAACGCCAGGATTTGATATGCTTAGATTTTGGATCGGTGTTATTATTTCGACGACTTGTGAATTCGTGTCTTAGTTGTAAAAAGCGTTAGCCAATTAGAGTATTCGTACTCCTTCGACAATTTTAACGGTATCGACGAACGCAAATATGAAAAGTCCACGAAATCAGGAGGACGCGTTGTGGTGCACGATGAATTTAGAAGTACTTTTGGTTATTTGGAAATTGACACAGTTGTTAATAATGCTTTGGAAAAACACTACGGGAAACTAGAATGAATTTGCTCCGCCAGTTGCTGTTTTATAAAATTTAACAGCGCGCTCGCGACCCCGTTCTTCGGGGTCTGTTCTAGGATAGAGAAGGTACACCGTCCGAACGAACGCGGAGTTATTGCAGAAGCTTCGTGTGCTGTGCGATCTACCTGTTATCCATGGGAACCGCGCTCTCGTGTGGTCGCTTTGCAGTGAGTCAGCAGGTCGCCCGGAATTCTAGATCGCTCGATCGGAGTTCATTGCTGGTTGACACTTTGCGAAGCGGATTTGAGCGAACGATTAACCCTTTGCACTCGAGACCACCTCAACTCCAAAATGAAGACATTTTTATCACCCTATAGTATTTTCAATTGACATAATTATTTTTATAAGTCACTATTACAGACAAATAAATACTCTAAAAATAAAAATAATGTGAAAATTCTTTGCAAAATAGTGCAGCAATTTTTAACACCACCCACTCGAGTGCAAAGGGTTAATTTGATCCGCGACAAACAGCACACAGTTTTGGGGCGTTCGACAGTGTCTAGAGGCACATGAACGTACTGTTCGTTGCTCGAAAGATGGCACAGAGAAACCACTCACTAAGCCAGAAATTATTGACAGAAATTACGCCACCTCTTAGTCCCCTGTTTTCAGGAAACTGGGGACTCGAGACTGGCCGATTGGAAAGAAACAACGCCTCGTGACTTCTGGCACCGTCTCGGTCCCCCCTGGTCTCCTCCTAGCCTCTCAATCCATACTTTTCTTTATTATTATCAATGATTATCCCCTCGACAGAAATCGTGCCATCTTTTCAGCAACGGACAGAACGTCGGTAAATTTTGTCGTTCGCTGGCCCGCCTCGACTGCCTCGGATTCGGAACAGCGCGTGTATAAAAATGTTCGGCCGTCGAATATGCGAATTGACGAATCTAGCTGGCATCAACGGGTACATTGGACGTAATGGTTACCACCTAAGCGCTACGCAAGCCGGTCAACTGAAACTGCGGACTGTTACGGAATCGGGGTTCGAATTCTCGCGAAACCGTCCTTGTAAAGTGTCGGAAGCTGTGCAGCAACAACTGAGATGCTCGTTTCTTTTCGGTCCTGCACGTGCTCGGAGCTGTCGACGCTCGTCGCGGAAATAATTAATTAATCCGTATCGGTTTGCAAATATTAAGTCGAGTCGTGAATTACTTCCAATACAGTTGGGTGGAGTCTATTCTCCTTATCTGTCCACTATGAGTCACCTAATAACTTTTTGCTGGACAGGTAAGGGTCCAAAGTAAATAAAATAAAAATACAGAGGAGATAAATAAAAAATAACAAAATAATAATGATAAAAAGACAGAAGTTATTTACGACTCGACTTAGCATATCAGAAAGCAACCTGTTCTACAGGGTGGTCCAGAACGTTCGTAACACTCTGAGAGGAACGACACCCTGTATACGATAATATTAGAATTATATTATTTATATATAATATTCGTATATAATATTATTCATACATAACATTTATATACAATATTATTTATACATAATATTTATGCATAATATTATTTATACGCAACACTTATATATAATATTATTTATACATAATATTTATACGCAATATTATTTATACATAATATCCATATATAACATCGAACCGTGATTGTTTATGCAAAATAAAAAGCACGTGCACTAACTCGCGAGAATATCGTACAGATTTATTTCCTCTTCCATTAACATTAACAACTGGCAAATAATATAACAATATATTCTATAAATCCGTCTAACATCTCGACCATTCCGTTTCCGTCCTGCACAAATATTTTTTCCATTTGCATGAAACAAGCACACCGGCTCGACACCGACGCTTTTCAATAAATAAAGTGAGCTCGCGCAGGACCACCGTCGACAGAGTCGCGAATTCTCGGAGCGGAGCTCGGCCGCGCTCGCAGCGCCGCCCAGTGGCGTCGCGGCGACACTAACCGTCTCTTATTAGAAACATCTAAAAATACTACGTTTTCTTTGCTTTCTCTCGTGTAATATAAAAAGATCTCGAGCTTGACGTTCGTCCCGGCACGCTTTTATTATACAGTCGACGGCCCTATATAGTTATGTACAATTCGATTGTTTCTTCGTCGCTGCTCCTTCGTGTCGTCGCCGCAAACCGCTCACAGATGGCGCTGCGGCGCGGCTCGCGAGCCCCGCGCTAACCTACGGCCAACGCCGTCGCGACAACCGGTTCGCTGTAACAACGTCTACAATTTTATACAATCTCTCGCGGATAGAATACTGTATCTTTTCGGAGGAAATTTCGCGTTACCACCGTCCCGTGATTTACGGTCGCATGCGAGATCAATGAAGCGGGCCTTCTCGGGGGGAATGGAAGGCATTTTTTAACGTCCCCTCTTTCTTCTTAACTCTGTCACTTTCTCTCTCTCTCTCACTTTCTTTGTTTTTCACACTCTCTCATTCTCTCTCTCGCTGTCCGATTCAGGCAAACAATTTTTCTCGACAGCCCTATCTCTGGATCTCGGCGCGGTTCGAGCTCTCGTGCGCGCTTCGCGGCCACTTATCGCGCCGTACTGAATAATCGAGACGTGATAACGAGGTTTCTTTTTGCGAGATTGGAGGGAGATCGAAGGCATCGCATTAGAAATTGCAAGTGTGTACGTTCCGCATGGATCTTTGGTGCTGTTCAGCAAGCGTTTGTTTCTCTCTTTATCTCCCCTTCCCCCTTCGTCTCTCTCTTTCTCCCGTAATCGATACACCCGTCGACGTTCCGAGAGAGACGAAGAGCGAACGAGATCGGTTCTCGTGAAGCCGTATCAAGCAGAGCTCGTAAAAAACGTTCGTTTAATTAGTCAACGTTCATAGACTATAAACATTCGGAGAAAACGGAGTAAATGATTATCGCTAAAGAGGAGGGGCAAGTATGCGACAGTACGTGAAAATTCAACGTTCGATCGGTTGAGCGATATTCGGTCTATACCTCGCGACGATTCCCAGCCGGCTTCCCCCACCGCCTCGCGCTCCCCCCACCACCGGGCTGAGAGGCAGCGACCAATCGAGACGCATCGCGCGAGGCGGATTTGGGAACCGTTCGGATGCATTCGGTACGGTTCGTTCGCAAAACTGTAACGCCGCGGAATCGCAGAGAGTCTGGTAGCAACTTAGGCCCACTGTCTCGTCGATCACTGAACCACCGATCACCCTAATCAGCAGAGCCCGACGTGTCCACCGGGTCCCGCACTATGACCTCTTCAATTGTCCCACGTCAGGGCTCTTCTGCGGGTAGAGGCCCAGCTTCAGGGTGAGCTCGTTCGGCTTCCGGGGCGCGTTCCTCACGGGGAACGGGCTGAACTGGGTCTTCGGGCTGGTCAGGGTGTTGTAGTTGTTCTCGACGCCCTTGGCCGGGTGGCCGATGTTGCCCAGGCTCAGCGAGGACTTCTGGTAGCTGCTCGCAACGCCTCTGTCGGGCAGCTCGGCGTACTTGGTGATGGCGACCTTGCCCGGGAACTCCGGATGGGAGACGGGCCGCTTGGTCTCGTCGGCCATGCCTGGGGACAGCTTCGACGCGTAGTGGTTCGCCGAGGTAGTGAAGCGTTGCTCGATGAACTGCCGGCTGGGCGACAGAGGCTGGTAGTCCAGGTGTTTCGCCGGCAAGTACGAGCCCAGGTCGGTGGCTGCCTCTATGGAAGGCAGCAGGTGTCTGTCGTAGTCCAAACTCTTGAGGGAGTACTCCTTCGGGGACAGGGAGTCGTACTTCCGGCGCAGGTCCGAGGTGTCGGCCGGGTACTCCAGGAAAGAGGACCCGATCAGGCACCTGTCCTCCTTGGACCCGTACTTTGTGGGCGTCAACGGCTCGGTGTTCCCGTTGCTGAAGTAAGGGGACTTGCTGGCAGTCAGCGCGAGGTCCGAGGGCAGGGACATGTAGTCCCCGCCGATGTCCCTGGAGGGCTCTTCGTCGTACCTCACACGGAACTCCAAGGCTTCCTTCGTCAGTAGCGGACTCTTCAGGTGCTTGTCGTAGGCGTTGATGGACAGATCTGGTTTGTTGTTGATGTACTCGAAAGCTGTGTCCCGTACAGGCTGGTCGTAGGGAGAAGAGACGAAGGGGTTGGAGGTCGCGTGCTTGGGGGATAACTTGGGCTTGAAGTCGAACGTCTTGTAGGGGTCGTAGGAGCTCTTCAGGGGCGACGTGTCGTACTGGACCGGTTTCGTTGTGTACCTGATCGGCGGGACGTCGTTGAAGGGAGAAGTGTTCGGGACGTAGGGGATGGAGGACAGCTCCTGTTGGGGGAGCTCTAGGATTGGGTGTGGTAGAACCTGGGCTGAGGAAATCTGGTCCAGCTTCTCCAGCTCTCTGTAGATGTCGATGTCGCTTTTGGGGGATGAATCGTCGTCTCTGTATTTCGACACGCTGTAGGGCAGCACCTTCTCGGTGTACTGGGAGAACTTCTCCACCGGCAGCGACGGCTCCTGGGTCGTCGTCAGGTCGCTTCTGGCGTCTATGGAGTCGTTGGAGGACTTGTAGGAGAACACGTTGGTAGACGCGCTGGACAGGTCCAGGCCGTCGATCTCGCTGACGTTCTGGCTCGACCCCTTCTCTAGGTTCACCATGCTCGCCGGCGACCGGTCCTCGTAGTTCAGAAGCAACTTGGACAGCTCCTCGTTGATCTTCCGGTCTATCAGCTCCTCCCTGGTGTCCGAGTACTGACGCGCGATCACCTCGTCCACGTCGAAGTGGTCGATATGCTCGTTGTCATCGATCAGCGACAGCCTGGACAGCTCCTCGTTGATCTTCGCGTCGAACTCGGACACGCTGGTGGCCGTCATATTGTCGAAGTCCTTGAAGTTGATCCTCGCCAGCTCCTCGTTGATCTCGTGCTCGTTGAGCCCCATCTTCTCCAGGATCGGGCTGAAGATCTTCGAGATCTCCTCGTTGATGGGACTGATGCTGATCTCCTTCGAGATCTCCTCCAGGTCAGGCAGCCGCTTCTTCGCCTGGCAGGCGAGGATCTTCTGAAGGATGACGGAGTTCTCCTGGATGATCTTCAGCGCCCTGTCGCTGTTCCTACGACCGTTGTCCCCTCTCTTCCGTGGCTTCACCTTCGTCCACACACCTAACTTCGACTCTCTACCGTCGTCAGAGACACCGTTGTTCTGACAACGGCACACGGTGTTCAATATGCTGTCGGTGTTCTCGTCGATGCTCATCTTCGGGTGGACGATGTAGGACTTCCTGCCGTCCCCAGTCACGCTGATGTCAGGTATCTCCAGACGCCGTTTGGAGAAGGTGCTAGCGGAGTCGGTGAAGGTGTCCTGCCTCCTAGCCTCCAAGTTCTTCAAGTCCTCCCACATGTAGCTCTTCTTCGCGAGGATCCCAGAATCCGAAGAGCCCTCGCTCGCCTTCGCCTCTAAGTGCTTGATGTCCTCCAAGATGTCACTGGACCTCTTCTTCACCATGGTGGCGTTGAACTCGTCCGTGGACAACGAGGACTTCATGTCCACGAACCGTCTGCTGTCCAGGCTGCTGGAACTCCGCTCCAGCACCTTGGACTTGTCCCGGTGCTTATAATTGTAGCTCAAGTAGTGCATGTCCAGTTTCTCCAGTGGCAGCGACGGCACCACGTCCTTCTCCGATAGGGGATCGTCTCCGCCATCATCGAGGTCCATGTCCTTCATACAGTAATCGCTGGACTGATACAAGTGGACTTCGTTGTCCCCGTTCCTCCTGTCGCTAGAAACCTCTTTGTAGTCTCTTCCGAAGTCCTCTTTTTTCGGTAGCCTAGAGTCCAGGTCCTGGATGTCGGGCTTCAGGGTCGAGTCGAACTTGGACTGGTAGCCCAGGTACTTGTTCGACTCCTTCGAGCTGCTGGACTTCTGCTCCGGCGACGTCTCCGTGCTGTCCAGGCTGGATCTCCGCCTGGAGACGCTGTAAGGCGACGGTGGGGTCTTCTGGTTCGGATTCGAGATGGGGTAGAACGGCGAGGTAGCCGCGCTGAGGTCCATCGGGGAGCCGGACATGTCGTCCGGGCCGTGTCTGTTGTAGTTCGAGGTATACTTGATTGAGTTGGCACTTATTGGCGATTGCAGGTCCGAACTGAACGACCTCTCGGAAGACTTCATCTTGCCGGGGCTGCAGGACTCACTGGAGCTGCTGATCACCAGCTTCGGGCTGGTCTCCGACTTTATGCGCAGCGAGTCCGTGCTGATCGGTGTCAGCGAGCTGGACTTCTCGAAGGTCTTCTTCGTGTCGGTCTTGTCGCTGTCCTTGGTCACGTCCGAGTCCACCGAGCGGAAGACCAAGGTCTTCGAGTCCGAGCTTACGGAGGAAGACACCGACTTGTCCATTAGATAATCCCGCGAGTCGGACCTCACCGGAGTCCTCGGGCTGATGGGCATGCTGGAGGGCTTCGAGTCCGGCCCCATGGTCTCGCCAGATCCGAACGACTTGTTGCTCTCCGGTGTTTGGGGACTCTTTTTCAGGTCCGGGTAGATCTTCGGCTGGCTCGGCTGGATCCTGTCCATGAGGTACGTCTTCTCTAGCACTTGAGAATTAGAGGACTCTGTTGTTAGGGTTATAATACTGTTTGCTCCGTGCACGGACGTCAGCTGACCCAGCTTCTGGTCCACGGTCATCGGTGAGATTGGCAGGTGTCCAACGTAGGTCTTGCAGTACAGGTTCCTTTCTATGTTGACTGTGCTTGGTGTTTCGGACGCTGTAGTTATACTTGCCGGCTCGTACGCCTTCGTGTCTAGGGCCAGTCTGCTAGAGAAGTCGAAAGTCGACCTGTACCGCTCCCCGTTCTCGCATCTCAGCTCCAGGACCGGCTTCCCTGGGACCTTGTCGAATTTCAGGTCCAAGGGCATCGTCCTCTCTATGATCTGGTCGTACTTAGTCTCCAGCGACACTTTCTCGTACTTCGTGTCAAAGAAGTCGACTTCATCGTACTTCCCATCCACTGAACTAGCCTTGTACTTAGCATCCAGCGAACTGACTTTATACGAGTCCAATGGAGAAGCTTCATTTGTTATTTTATCGTACTTCGAGTCCAACGATTTACTCGGCAAGCTGTCATATTTCGTGTCCAAGGTGTCATCCTTCTTAGAGTCTAGCAATCTAATCGCTGACACATTGTCGAATCCTGTGTCCAACGGAGAGGCTCTGCTCATGATCGCGTCAACTTTAGCATTCAGCGACGTCTTCGCGTATCTCGTGTCCAATTGCGTGATTTGCTTCACCATGTCGTCGCACTTGGACTCTCCGTCGAATCTCCTGTCTAAGAAATTGTCAAACGTCTTGTCTAGATCCGTCTCGGTCAGGGAAGGTTTCTCTACGATTCTGTCGTACTTTACATCTACGGTCTCGTCAGCGATCTGATCGTGCAACGTTGTTGTCTCTCCCGTTTTCCTGTATTTTGTCTCTAACGAGGAAGCCTTGTCCGCGATATCATCGTACTTTCTATCTAACAAAATAGATTTCTCTGTCATTTCATCGTACTTTCGGTCTAATAGACTAGGTGTATCTGCGAGTTTATCATACCTTGTGTCTGCCGTAGCAGTCGCCTCCGTCACTGTACCGTATTTACCGTCTTCGCTCTGCTTCGCGGTTAACGAATCCGCGGTCACTGTGATTCTCTCGTACGACGTCGGCTCTTCGAATAGCTGATCATACTTAGCGCGCAGTGACGTCGAAAAGGTGCTCGAGTCCTGAGGCTGAACGCTCGTGGACGTTGCCTCTTGGGCTGGATCCTTCAAATCCTTCGGATCCTTTAGGTCCTTTAGCTCTTTCAGGTCTTTTAGCTCCTTCGGATCCTTCGGATCCATCAGATCCTTCAGGTCCTTTAGCTCTTTCAGGTCTTTTAGCTCCTTCGGATCCATCAGATCCTTCAAGTCCTTTAGCTCTTTCAGGTCTGTTTGTTCTTTTAGGTCTTTTGTCTCTTTCAGGTCTTTTAGATCCTTCAGGTCTTTTAGCTCCTTTAAATCCTTTGGATCCCTCAGATCCTTCAGGTCTTTTAGCTCCTTCAGGTCTATTTGTTCCTTTGGGTCTTTTATCTCTTTCAGGTCTTTCAGCTCCTTCAGATCCTTCGGATCCCTCAGATCCTTCAGATCCCTTAGCTCCTTCAGATCCTTTAGATCCTTCAGCTCCTTTATCTCCTTCGTGTCTTTGATCTCCTTTAGCTCCTTGAGATCCTTCAGACCATCTGCAAAGCCCTCAGCCTCCTTCGCAGCACCTTTCAGCTTGTGGCTCTCGTGCACCAGCACTTCCTCATCCTTCACGCTGATGGTGGTGCTACGCACCCCTAAATAGTACTCGTCCAAGATCAGGGACTTTCCGACGCTACCGTCCACTCCTAGATCAGCACTGAACTGATCCCTCTGCAGAGATGATGCTACCGTCGATGAATCGTCCGGCGAGTGTTTGCTCCGCGCACTGAACGATTGAGGAACCATTGAATTATTGTCATCCTCTGCGGACAGCCGTCGGATCTGATCGGTGATCTTGGCGATCGACATGTCTCCTAGGTTGTCTTCGCCAGTGTCTTGTTTGTTGCCGGCAGAGGTTAGGTCGCTTTTCTCTTCGGGAGACGAACGGTCCAGCGACTTCTCCGGCATCGGGGAACCTCCCCCACGGGATGCTCGGTCCTCGTCCGTCGCCATTACGTAGGACTCGGACGCCGATGTCAGGTCTTCGCTGTCGACGTCGCTCATGCGGTCTGGCTCGTCGCATAGTTCCGTCGACGTGCTGTCGCTGTCGCTGTCCCCGTTGCTGCGCTTTGGGGACGTTAGGTCGGCTTCCGGCGGCTGCGACGTTGCCGCTTCTACAGCACCTGCGGGGACAGATTGGGGAATAAGATACTTGCAGAGGAGATTTGAGGTTAAGACGTTGAGTCGTTGATGTTTACATAACGGCAAGACTACGGGTTTTGTGAATTTATGAACGTAATAAGCGTTATTTAAAGCGGGGAACAGATCAGGAGAACTAAAGACTATCGATAGTTCCAGCTTGTTAAAAATTGCTAAGAGAAAAAAATTCTATTCGGCTCCTATTCTTTAGAATCATCGCAAATGAACTTTATTTTGCAGAATGATCCACTGTCTAGTAATAAAGCATGTTAATTTACAGATGGGGTAGGGAACAAGGTGTAAATGTTTCAAGGTTGTTCTAACAGTTCTATTCTAGGTCATTTTTATAAAGAAATTCGACGATGGAATAGTT
>CM052163.1:1733021-1743043 GCA_028455555.1 Augochlorella aurata | reverse complement strand
GTATCGCAACATCGTTCAACATTGTCGCAGGTAGCCTCGCCTATAGGCAAATCGAGCGCCAGCGCAAGGTAGCAGCAGTGGCGTAAGCTCGGAAGAAAGATTCAGATAAGCGGCGGCGATATAAAAGGCGCGCAACAAGTTTGAACAAGAGCCAATCGAGCATTGATAACAGCTTCTAGCTCCGAGGCGGACAGAGGGAACTGTAGTAATATTAATCCGGCTAAAAGGCTGGAATTATGATTGGGCTGTTCCTTAGAAGACGGCCGGATGGAGAAGTTGGAGCAACTTCGGACCTTCGTTGTTAGGAAGGTCATTGTCTTCGAGCGGATCGACAGGGGCGGAAAGTTTTCTTGGGAAATATTACGTTTTATCACATCCCGCTACGATCATTGCCGGACAATACATAGAGAGGGAGGGAGAGAGAGAGAGAGAGCTTTGCTCTCGATCCCCTTTCAATCTCCTGATGGGACAATTTCCTTCGAAACGGCGAATGATCAACCAATACCTATTTCTGCAGCTTTTCCTCCCCTCCCCCGCCGCGACCTATTTCTATTAGCCATTTATGGCCGATGAGTTACTTTATGTGGCCCCGGCGAGCCCCGCGCCCGGAAGGATCCCCTTTCGAAACGAGCGAGCCATTGTTATCCCCTCGGAGCGACGTTAGGGCGACGCATCGGACCCGCCGAAATCTAATCCGCCGCGGGAGAAATCAGTTTCGCCGCGGCTACCCACCGGTGCGTGGCGGCGACCCGGCTCGAGATTGTTTTCGAATCGGCGGCAAACTCGATTCCTCGGGATTTTTCTCCGTAAAATTGATTTCGCCGCGGAACTACTGTTTTCGACGTCGCTTCGAACTACCCTCCCCGACTACCCCCGCTCCTCCCCCTACGGTTCTCGTCGCCGCCGCGCGTCTTCTAAATATTATTTCTCACCGTCCGACGATTCGTATTTATAAAAATTCGCCGAGACCTCCTCGTCGAATGCCTCGATTTTTACCTGGATTCTTTAAATGCTCGCGAACATTATTGGGGCGGCATTCGGATTAAATAAACAAGTTGGTATTTTTCTGGACACACTGCTGTTCCACTTTTTAGCCGGCCCGTCGATTTCGAATAATATTTTGCCACGGGAGATAAAATAAAAATATCGGGGCGGCACGAAGACGCTGTTTCATTTGTCTAAAAAATTTTCGGATAAATATAGAAAAATATTTACTTCATTTTCTTTATCGTCGATTAATTTTGTTGTTAAATAATGAATTTTTATATTGAGTTTTTATGTGGCAGAGGGGTCGGCGAAGCAGCGGGGAGGAATAGTAACATCGCAGCGAGCAAGGGTAGTATAAAACAGCAGCGGGCTCATTAATTCGCCGGTTTATCGATAGAGCATATCGCCGGGGTCTTTGATCTGGATGATGTCTTGCTCCGAACGTGTTCCAGGATTATCTGAGACCCGGTCGGTAAATAATCACGGCCCAATGGGGCACTAAATTCCGCACAAGTTCGCATGTCCGTAGAGCCGGAGATTAGACGTACGATAATCTTCGGCCGCGCGCGAGATACCGCGTCGCAGTACACGCGAATCTGATTCAGCAGTCACGGGCTGACAACGATATTATTCCCTCGCAATTTGCGAGGACGACGACCGTCGCCGAGGACGACTGCGCCGGCACGACAGCGACGGTGACGAGCCCCGCGCGTTATAGTCCTCTCGCCGCCGCGGCCATCTTCGCAAAGTAACGCGAGGCATGCTCGTTATTTTTACACTGGAATTTCGCCGGAGCCCCCGTGCTCGCGACAAAGCTGCGCACGACGTGGGAAACGAGCCGGGGATAATTCGCCCTCTGTTTGCCAGCCCGGCGAAGGCTCAAGGAGCAGTCTGCATCCTTTCCCGATGCTAACGTGGATTTCAGGACCACCCCCCTCTCGTTCGATAAGTATACGTAGCGGGGACACTTTTTCGTTTAAAAAATTTACTCGATGCGGTGCAACTAACAAAGGTGCGGTGAAGAAAATTGTTTGTTTTCGTTGCGATTGCAGCGGAAATGGGTAGCTGAGATTTTTCTGAGTAAAATGAGTCCAAACACGAGGCAATTCGCATTAGTTTTAGCCGGTCTATAGGATGATTGAAGAAGCTATGTACCGGGTGAGCGAAATAAATTGACCAGTTTGAATATCTTGGTGTTTTTGATGATACGAGAGAATGTGGAAGTGGAAGTTTTTCGGATTATGGTTCTGAGAGACCGTTGATTACTCGGGATTCTTTTCAACCAGGGTCACATGATCGTAGATCATTGCGATCATAGATCATTGTGATCATAGACGAGATCTAGACCCTACTTTGTACAATATATACATCCATGGACGCATATGACATTTTCTAATATTATCAAAGATAACTAAAATACTCAACATGATCAATTTATATTGCTCACCCAGTATATAGCGACTAGCTCTTCCTAGTCAAATTTCCATCGTGTTTGGACTCATTTTAACCAGAAAAATCTCAGCTAATCCTTGGTGCTGTAATCACAACCATAAGACGAACATTACTATGAATAAAATCGACGCAAAGGATATTTTCCTCTCAATATACATTTATTTAAATATATCACGTTGAAGTTATA
The DNA here is from genome assembly GCA_028455555.1 of Augochlorella aurata. NCBI lineage: Eukaryota > Metazoa > Arthropoda > Insecta > Hymenoptera > Halictidae > Augochlorella > Augochlorella aurata. The sequence goes on along the minus strand of CM052163.1, from coordinate 1,740,417 downwards.
TTAGTGTCCGAATACTTTCGGGAGTTAGGATAACGGAAGTGCGTTACCCAAGCGACGACGGTCAGCTTCGTCGCCTAGATAGAACCAATTAAACATCGGTGTTATCTGACTAATTGGCACACGGTTAAGAGGCTAACGCAATTAGGCCAAAATGATTGTATTTATCCGGCTAATTACCCGGGAGCCGAGCTTAGGTGTACAATCGGAAAGAATTACAGGCCGTTCCGAGCGGGCCGCGTGTTAATTGCTGTACTTTAACTCATTAGACCCGGCCAGCCCGCCCGGAAATTGAATAAACAACGCCGTTTCGACTAATACGATTAAAAACGCGGAACAATGGAATCGGTAGGCGAGAACAACGCGTGTCGGCCGGTCCCTTGAACGCGTCTTTCATCTGGGCGCAGCCTATGCGGAAGTTCGCTCGCGGAGAGGTTAGGTGTTTCATTTTACAAATGGAGGGCGGAATGCGACGTTGCCGCTCGCAAAGCAGCCGCTGTTTCAACCGGGGATTCGCATCGATTGGATAACTGTACTTATTTCGCTGGCCTGAACGAGACGGTTGCATCGCACTCCGGGCTCGGATCCCGTTTTTCTGGCCAATATGATTTTACGGTTATTCCGAAATTTAGGGTTATGCTGTTCGTAGTTGGCCGTCGAATTCGTCTAGGGACCAGTTACTGGATCTTACAGACGTAAGGAAATAAATCATGAGAGCAGATCTGTTAATACATACAAAACATTAATTCAAGATCATTATAGTGTTAAATAAAAAAATTTTGGAGACATGACTTTATTTAGTATTTTTTTATTTGTTTATAACAAATTTGTTGTCTGTCCATCGTCTCACAGAAATTCAAATCGTTTGGCCCAATTTACAAAAAGTTATTCTGTTTTAAGTTTTGAATGTTAATCGAATGTTAACAACAAATTGAATTCCAGCGAACAAAAGTGCGATTTCAGACCACAGTGGGGGCTGCCTGGTCGCGCAGCGGCCGCAGAGTTATCGGAAACGGATTTATTTGAGCGGTGGCTGATCGCTGACACCGACACGCCGGACGTTGCATATTAAAGGGGGTATCGACGGCTACCCCGTCCTCGATTTTTTTCCGTCTTATTATAGCCGCCGGTACGATCGCCGGGCAAATGTAGCGTGCGCCTTATACGGTGCATGATAAATGGTCGCGGTTAGTCAAATCAAACGGTAGTATTCAGCTGTTGCACGTTGCTCGCCGGTGCAACGGCACGCACTGCAAACAGTGATTTATAATATTTAATGAAACGCGATGATCGTGTGTAAATCTGTTTGCGCAACGCTCGCTGTACCCACCTGAAAAATTCATCATACACCGGGCGACCAGTTCGTTACGCAACGGGAAAACGCGTGCATGTGATTCTCGTTCGATTAACAATTCACGCGGCTCCTGTATCGAACGGCCAGAATCGACTTTCTCGCGTTTTCGAGGAGTCGTTGCAGCTTTTTGATATTTAGTTTAACCTATCTTAACTTATATTTTTTTCTTTTCGAGCTTTAATTTATAATTTAAGCAAAATATAAGGTATATTTGAATTAAAAAGTTATATTGTAATATAACTTGAAGGTTATATTATAATATAATTAAAAAGTTATTTTATAATATAATTAGAAAGTTATATTACAATATAATATATTATATATATATATTACAATATATTAAATTATAATATTATATTATATATATTACAATATATTATATATTATAATATTATATTATGTATATTACAATATATTATAATATAATTAAAAAGTTATATCATTAGACAAATTATCATATTATAAATTAGTTATATTAATTAAATTATAGTACAATTAAAATGTTATATTTATATAATAAAATTTTGCTTCGGATTTTGCACGTTTCAATAAACAATTATTGAACTCTTAATAAAAATTATTCTTAATAAAAACGACGGGAAGAATCGCGGCTATTGGCTAGCCCTGCCGGATATAACAAATACAAGCAGGTATAATAAATACACCGAAGTATAATAAATCCAGCGTAGCCCGAGGATCCACGTCCATATTGGTACGTCGTTGATCGCAGCCCCATCATTCAAGTCTAGTTAGATTACTCGAGTAATCGTCTAGAGATGATCGACAACATTCCTCGTGATCAGCGTCTTCTGATCGAAGTCTCTGCGATATTTATCACTGAACAATTTCTCTGGTTATTCCTGTCTACGGGAGCCCAGAAAATCAGCTCCTGAGAAATGCTGGAAGGGCTAGTTCGACTTCCGGTCGCCAGAGTGTGCGATTTCGACGGTGCACCGAACCTTGACATAACCTAACCTATAATGTGAATGTAGTGAATGTACTTGAAATAAACATGATCTGTGAAATAAATATGTAGTGTAGTAATATAGTATAGTAACAGTATAGTATAGTATAGTATATATTAATATAGTAATATAGTATAGCATAGTATAGTTTAGTATAGTAATACAGTACAGTATGGTATAGAATGGTATAGTAAAGTATAATATAGTATAGTATAGTAATATAGTATAGTAACAGTATAGTATAGTATAGTATATATTAATATAGTAATATAGTATAGCATAGTATAGTTTAGTATAGTAATACAGTACAGTATGGTATAGAATGGTATAGTAAAGTATAATATAGTATAGAATATTGTAGTGTAGTATAGAATAGCATAGTGTAGTATAGAATAGTATAGTATAGTATAGAATAGTATAGTATAGTATAAGACAGTATAGAATAGTATAATATAGTATAGTATAATACAGTATAGAATACTATAATATAGTATAGAATAGAATACTACAGTATACTAACATACTATAGTACATACTACAGTAATATAGTGACTGCAAATTTAAATCAGCATTAAAAAGATTAAATAAATACTCCAGTATATCGACAACAATTATTTAAATCTTTATTCGAACGCACAGCGGCCCCAATAATTATTAAAATTATTCTAACTGCGCATCGGTGCACCCGGCAGCATTTAATTCATTTTGCATGTTAAAGCTGAAACATTAGCCCAATTGATCGCGACGATTGCTGAATTTTACAGAAACAGTTCGACAAATTAATAATCGAAATAGAAATATTCAACGACGCTTGAGAGTTTAGAAAAAAAAATTAAATTAACGTGTTCGCCACGATAAATTCAGAGTTAACATTTAATTTCAAATTACGCGAACAACGCCGCTGTAAAGAACGATTTAATATTTCAGCAATTTCGGGGGTGCTCTTTGAAGGGCCTCTTCGAAACCGTGCAGTCGTTCTGATAATTAATTAAAACGGAAACGAATTGTAGCGGACTGCGACCCAAATGTTCGGTTAATTTTTTCATTTCTTCTTTTTATTTTTTTTTTTTTTTTAGGGTTCGTCGACATTTGTACCGTTTTCGGATGAGCGTGGCGCGTCCATAGGGGTGGTTTATTTGGCGCAGTCGCCGATTATTAATTCCGCGTGTCCCTGCCGCCCAGAAGCCTGCGGCTCGGTATATCGGGAAATATTCGGAGTGATCCCCTATTATGGGCGCGATAAATTTCCGCGGAAATAGGGCGTAAGTGATTCGGGGAAAAAAAGCTGATCCGGGAACACGAGCGCGAGCCTTTGCACGCGCAACCGAATTACCTCGTCCGTGTTTAACCGCCCCCGTGTAATATTTACCTCGCGCGTCCGATTCGCGTGCATTTGTATTTTAATATTCCGGGGCGACCCCGAATCACGCTAGAAATCGAGTGCTATGACGAAATTTCTGCGCGCGTCGATCGATCATGATTTTTCCAAATCCGAAGCGTTTTGCATAATTCCGTGCGGGTGGGTGTCACGATTTTCGGAAATTCAGGGTGGGACCGGTTAATTTCATGACGAAGGGATTAAAACGTACGTGCTTAAATTATAGTGATAATGTGTGATAATGTTAATATATCAGAGTATCATAATATATTTTTATGTATATGCATATATAATTATTGGAGCGTTGAAAAAAGCAACCCTTAAGTGGAAGAAAAGTGCTTCGATTTCAAATGGGAAATTCAAGAAAATGTTTAGTTATGTTTCCGTCGGTCTTTTTTAATGCTATATAGCTTAAATTGAAGCTGGAAGTCTCTATTTTAAGATAGGGTAACTGAGGTTAAAAAATATTCACAAGATCATGTTAAAAAATTGAAAAAAAACCACCCTATAACTTGAAGGAGTATACTTTGACTTTAAAGAAAAATTCGAGAAGATGATAATTAATATTTCCGTCGGACTTTTTTAATGCTATATAGCTTAAATTGAAGCTGGAAGTCTCTATTTTAAGATAGGGTAACTGAGGTTAAAAAATATTCACAAGATCATGTTAACAAATTTAAGAAAACCACCTTCAATATTTTGAAGCGGTCTCGTTAATATTTATTAATATAAACTACCCTATCTTAAAACAGACTTCCAGCTTCAATTTAAGCTATATAGCATTAAAAAATTCAGACGAAAATATATATTAACATTTTCTCGAATTTTCGTTTAAAGTCGAGGTACATTTCTCCAAGTTAGAGGACGGTATTTTCCAATTTTCTAAAACGATCTCGTGAATATTTTTGAACCGCAACGACCCTGCTCTGAAATAGACACTCGCAGCTTTCATTCGAGCTAAAGTTCATAGAAATAGCCCCACAGGAAGAATTATCAAAATTCATCTAAAATTCCTCTCTCGAAATACCGTCGAACTGGACATCGTCCCATAATAACACAAGTCGATTCCACTTAATTTTTCAAACTAATCACGTCATTCTATCGCAATCTAACCTACCCTATCTTAAATTAGACACTTCCAGCTTTAATTTCAGCTAAACAGCATAGCAATATCCCTACGAGAACATATCCAAAAAAATTTCCAAACTTCCTCTTCGAGTCCGCGCGATATCTCTCGCCTTCTCCAACGTGTCAAAGATCTCACATAACCTCTTACATAACCTAATAACCGCAAAACGTCGCAACGACGAGAATCTTGTCGACTTATCCGGAGGCAGCAGCCCGATGACGTCAGAGCCGACGGCAATCGTTCCCGTAACACAATAAGAGAACGGAGTTCCCGGAATCTCAGCCGGCTGAGTTTGTTCTACGGGCGCGCTCGCCGGTGATACCTCAGCAGAAAAATGTGCGGGAACCGTTGCAGAGCGACCCTGGACAAGTGATAATCGATGTTCGTTCATCGATTAGGTGAGAAAAGCGGTGCGGCGGCCAGACCCGGACCAGAAAGAAAGAAAGAAACCTCGGAAAGGATTTATCGAATTCGACGGGAATGGTTAAGATAAAGTCCCGGGCTACCCTACCCTACACTGTTACTCGGCCTTAGCCGAGCTCTCCCCCCCCCCCCCCCCCCGCCGAACTTGTAAACTTCCCGTGGAACTAACTTCGCGCGATTGACTCGCCTGTCTTAATGCGAATTTCGACGGACGCCGCTGTATCGTTACGCGCGATACCCGCGTCTCTATTCAATCTTCGATTCTGCATAGTGTTCGACGGCCACCTGCTTGTCCGCGGTTGATTTTACCTGTACGATTGTTATTGACTGTTGCGGTTGTAAATTTATTAGCCTTACGACGGTGCAATTTAATTAGACTATTATTATACTATTATTAATATAATATACTGTATAGTGTTGTATTATTATAGTGTTATTATAATGTAATATGCTATAGGATTATGATTATTATACTACTTTTATTAATACAATATACTGTACAGTATTGTATTACTATAGTATAATATACTGTACAGTATTGTATTATTACTAGAGTATAATATGCTATAGTATTGTAATTATTATGCTGTTATTATAGTCTAATATACTATACTATTATCATTATTATACTACTATTATTAATATAATATACTGTACAGTATTATATTACTATAGTATTATCATTATTATACTATTATTATTAATATATGGTACTATATAGTATTATATTACTATAGAATTATCATTATTATAGTATTATTATTAATATAATATACTACAGTATTATGATTATTATACTATTATTATTAATATAATATACTATATAGTATTATATGGCTGTATTATTATTATTATTCTGTTATTATTAATATATACACTATTATTATTATTATTAATATAATATACTACTATTAGTATCATTATTACACTATTATTACCATACTATCATCATTATATTTAAAAAATATATCACACAATATTAAAGTACACACAAACAATCAAACTATTATTAACATCATCGAACAAACTTTCCACCACAAATTTGTATAAATAAACGTTGAACCTCGAGCCGGCGAACATTCGGAATTATTTATCGAAAGTGAAACGAGTTTCGGAGGTAGGCTCGCCACGAGGGTTTACCGCCGCGTCCAAGCAATCATTTTTCAAATGTTCCGGGTCCGGGGAAGGCCGCGCGCTTCGCCACGGATCGGAATTGTATTGTCTAAACTGGTTCATCCATCACATTCGTGTCGCCGGTCGGCCACCGGCAGAATCCGGGCTCGCGCCGCCGGCAAAAAGAGAGAACCGTCTGCGAATATAACGGGTATTGAATGTTAAGTCCCGTCCGTCCGGGCTCCGCGGAGTCGTTTCATCTTTTTATATTCGATTTCCCTTTATCTCTCCCTCTGTCCGTAGGAGAAGGAGGCTCTCCGTCCGTCGAGATATCTGATCCGATAAGAATTTTAACTTCGGTCGGGGGAGTATTAAAGTATTCGGTTATCTGATCCGGCCGCGGAACTTACGAAAAACTTTGCCGACCCCTCCTACCCCCTCCTATCCCCTATTCTATCCCCCGGTGTTCCCCCTCTCGCGGAATTATCGTTATTTAATGTTCTGCAAAGGAAACCGAGATCCGAATCGGGCGTTCCCGGTCTGTTTACTAATTAATCGGCTCACTGGGTTTTTCGGGGATGCTCGATTGTTCCAAAGCTCTCCCCCCCCCCCCATAATGTCGCCGTAAATTTACAGATTATAGCCAGCCGGCGTTAATAATGCATATTTTATGTACGTTATTTAATAGGATTTTGCTGCTCGGCGGATATTCAATTTTCCGAGATGGGGTGCTTGATGGGATTGATAGACGCTGTCTAGGACTTCGTTTCGAAGAAATTTTTCCTTTGGGTGAAGTGTTCTGTTAGTATAGTTATCGAGGTATTCGCTATAGTGATGCGGGTCTGAATCGGAATTAAATCTGTTTTATTTTGCAGCGAATGGCACCTTCAATTGTGCGAACAACTTTTATGATAAGCGTATCGGTTTTAGAAAAACGCTTAGGTTTATTGAAAGATGAGACTTTGGCCTTTAGAATGAGCGTAAGTGCAATGTCATACGATTTTTTTTCACGAAGTTATCGTAGGTCAAATATCGTA
>CM052163.1:1483778-1497479 GCA_028455555.1 Augochlorella aurata | reverse complement strand
GGGGTTGTTTTGTGATTTCACAAAAATCGGAACGTTTAAATAAATAACAGGAAAATCAACAATTTAATCCATTCCGAGTCTTCGAAAAATCCGAGAGATTAATTGTATCGATCTGTCACTGTTCACTGGCATAATTACGGTACGCAGTGGTACTTTCGCTGGTAATTGTTTCGCTGCTTCGTTTTCTGTGCCCGCACGCGTAATTAGAGTAGTTACAGGAGTCACGTAAATAAATATGCAGTACACAAGCAGTTTTTCATGTAAAGCCTGCGGAGCGCCGGTCCGGACGGTGTAGAATTTAGGATAAGCGCAAGACTAGCATAATTATTATCATTAAGAACGCGAGATCGGCCGATAAGGCACCGCCCGGAGCGTTAACGACCGCCGCTTTAATGGTCGTGTGTGCTGCGCTCGTGGTTGCATGCGTCCCGATAATTCTTATTTATTAAAACATACACGGAACACTCGTATTACGGCGGCGCTTTCCGTCATCCAATGCTAATGACGCCGCGCTGGAGTCATTGAATTTATTCCGAGCCATCGCTTCGTATTACCGCGTCATCGAATTCTGGAAAAATCTTCCCCATCGCTGACATTATTCCTCGTTATCTCAACAGTGCGAATCATACTAAAAAATCATCATTGGACCGAAAATCATTGTGCGAAACAATGACTGTCCGCTTTTGAGATTCCTCGGCCGATTTTGAGCCACTTTTTCCTTTGCGGAAATTCTCTACGCGGCTTCGTTCACGAGTTATCAAGGAAAAACGCTGACCAATTAGAGAGCGGCACGGCTGACACTACGTCATAACGGGCGGGGCGTCGCGCGTACCTGTTCTCTGATTGGTGCATGCCATTTTTATTAATAACTCGTTAACCAAGCGTCTGACAATAATTCTGCTAAGGAAAAAGTTTCTTCAAATTACCTGAGGAATCAATTCCAATACTTTTTATGACTATCAAAAAGATTACTATAATAAGTGAATTACCATCGCATTAATAGTAGAGTGCGAAAGTAATTCCCAAAAATTGTGAAATTAATCAACGTTTACCATAGTATATTTCTGTTAATAAAATTAGCAACGGTTTCATGGATATCCGTAATGGTTCCATCAGTAATAAACAATTAAACAGAGGCAGCAGCGTCGGTTAAAAATTAAAGCAGCGCGCCAAGCGATCGGATTATCGCAGATATAGCAGTCGGGCCGCAGCACAAGGCAGATTTTTGCTGTTGGGCTCGCGCGTGGCCGAGGAACGCGTTCAACGCGTTTCCCTTTAATTAAACGTGGGAACGGTTTCGCGGTGGATAATTAAATTGTCTCGGTACGTCGGCCGATCGGTCACCAAGACACGATCTCCGTCATGAATAATGCAATACGTCCTGCGGGGAGCGGTTTTAATGGAGCAGCTTTTAATTCGTCTTTTAATAAGAAGGGACTTTCGCGGCCTTTGCGACCGGGAAACCACGTGCGCCCGTTAATGCACCGGTCATTAATGCTACCGGCGTCGTCTTATCCTCTGATCTTGCATACTCCGAGGACATAATTTATATCCGAGTGCCGGGGACGCGTCTAATGACGTGTAATTGAGTTTCGCGACGGACGCAGCCTGTTTCGTTAATTCCACGCCCGGCTCGCCTCCGCGCCATCTCGCCGGCCCCGCTTTTAACAAGCTCGGCGATTCGTGGAAATGCAATGACACTCGGGGACCATTCTTTTATCCGAGCCCCATCGGAGGACCTTCGAGGACGGGGCTAATTAGTCCCGCCCGACAGCGAGACCGAGCTCCGATCATAAACTGCGGCTTCGAGCGCGGCGTACACGCGAGATTATTTAGTCCCCGCAGCCTTCAAGCGAACAATGAATGACACGAGATAAGTACCTACGTTGTGACAATCGTCTCGCAATTTTCTGCAATTTTTCCCAAAACGATGGCACCTCTCGCGTTATATCTTTTTGTTACCAGTTACGAAAATAATCACAGCGGATTGCCAAGGTGATTTGGAGAAACTTTCTCCTCAGCGAAAATGTTGGCAGAAGCCTGGTTGGCGAGTTATTAATGAAAAACGCGGACCAATTGGAGAGCGAGTGCGGCCGACACCCCGCCCAGGCGGCAGCGGGCGCGCCACGAAGGCGTGACGTCAGCCGCGCTCGCTCTCCAATTGGCTCGCGTTCTTCCTTCAATAACTCGCGAACGAAGCCGCGTAGAGAATTTTCGCAAAGGAAAAAGCGTCTCCAAATCGCCTGAGGAATCTTCAGAGACGATGATAAGATGCCTCGCCTACGTCAGACGTCTTCCCGAGCTAATGAAAGCGTAATTCGGTTCAATGACCTGATCCTAGTTGAAATCCAGCTTGCCAGAATTATTCACGGCGGTGACTCTCGCGGGTCGCGTATCCGCTGGAACGTGCACAGGTCGGCAAAGTGCACGCGTCATCAGTTTGCACCGCGGGCTGCAGATTGCGAGCCACGGGATAGGGAAAGAGTGCGAAGGGCCCCGAATTAAAGGCACGTCGCCGAGCCCGGTCGCAATGCGCCGCGGTGCGCCGCGCCTCTACACTAATTACGCGAATGAATATTTATTCAATTGCTGCGTGAAACCTCAGCCGGCTGCCGGACAAAGAGACGCGGTCGCGGGTAATATGTTGGCCAGCGCGATATCTCGTCACCGCTCCTGTCTACGTCTCTCTCTCTCCCTTTTGCATTCGTTGCGTCATTTCGCGATCGGCCGTGCCGGAAACACTCGTCTAATTGCGACATTCAACCGGCTATCGAATTACCTCTGCCTCAGATTTTTGTATAGGATAGGAGCCGAGCGTGTTAGGGCAATTTTAATGCCTGCTGAGGCGAGGATGCGGTTGCTTTAAAGGCACCTCATTTTTATTACGCGGTGAATGGACTCGCTGTACGTGGCGTGATTTTTAGGTTAGCCGGTGTCTCTTGACTTTTTCGTGGACTGTGGCCAGCGTCCTCTAGCGGTGACGTCAGGGACTATTAATTGAGCAGAGTAGGGCTAGAGGGCAGCAGTGTCGACAGGCTTTGATTGGAGAATGGAACAGTGTCCCACAAGATATTAAAAAAATATTCTAATATTATTTAACAGTTTGAATGCCATGACAACCACCTCAAAAATTGCATATAATTGCATATATTTTATTTAATCATATTAGAATTGAAAATTTAGGTTATATGACATCAACTATATTTTTTCAATATTCTTACGCTTTACTATAATTAACAAAACTTTTAATAATAATATAGGATAACGGCAATTAAAGTGCCAATGATTTTAGAGTCTCCCGAGATATACAGGGTGTCCCAGAAGCAGTGTTAAGAACCCACAATCACAGAGTTGCATTTTCCAGGCTCCCTGCGTAATTTATAATACAATTCGACCGACATTGGAACAGCAGAAAATTCTTTAAACAGTGGGTACCCCCGACTATTATAATTTCTCAGTTCAGCGAGCATCGGCGTTCCGCGCGAATTAACTCGCCGCGGATTTCCGGAAAGAACGACGCGTTTCCCGAGGTTAGAATCGGGCGTCGAACGGCGCGTAATACGCGTGCCACAAACGAAAAATATTTCCTGCGGACGACTTAATTCCGCGGCGTGTTTTTATAGAATCCGAGCCCGCGGCGCACACCACTTCCTTCGCGATCCCGTCTGAATACTTAACGTCGCCGCGCCGGTTTCGTATTTCCGAGCGTATTGAATGCTCCCCGTTCGAAAGCGTTTCATATCGCGCGTTCCAGAACGCCCGGCACGCTTCTTTTCACCGGGCGCGCGTCTATCGCTTCGAATTACACTGTTCCGCGACCGGCGACTCGCTCGATACGCATTTCCTCGTAAATTGTAAAAGATTAAAAAGCGTTTACAATTTCCAGCTCGAATGTCCGGTCATTAACGAGTCGCGTTTGCCACGGGAAATTCTCTTATCCAGCCTGGCAAGCATGGAACAGTACAATAAAATTCTTGTAAAAATTTACGAGCCTTAAATTCCGTCTGGAATTGTTATAAAAATTAAAGAAAAATTAATTGAGACCTGCTTCGGTGTTGGAATAATTTTATTGAAGCGAAAAAAAATATACACCCTTGCGAGGACTCGAACTCCGAACGTCTGCGTCGCAGTCGAGCACTCTATACAGTCGACCAATAATTATTCCGGCGTATAAGATTTATATTCGCACTTATAGGACTTGATTTATAAGGGAACAGACTTGAAATTAAAATATCTCGTTTTAAAAATAATTCCCGCGGTCGTCAGTCACCGGTGATCTCGTCTAATATACTTCGCGAGCAAGATTTTATGGCAAAACGCAGAGCAGGCGGGCGAAAACATTTATTCCGCACCCTCGGGCATTATTTCTCTTTTCCCTTGAGTAGCGCGATATAAATACACGCGTATAAAGGAGTTAATAGCCGCGGAACTAGCGAGAAAGAGAGAAAGAGAGGTAGAGAGAAAGAGGAAGGGGTGGATGGAACAACTGTTTCCACGGACTTTTTAAATAACTTTTATCCGCGAAAAATGTGCTCCCCGGTCGCCCATCCGCGTTCTCCGCGGCGCGCCCTGTATCCTCCATCCGCAGAGAGCAAACATTCCATAAAACTTTCGCCGCGGATCCCCGCGTCACCCTAGCCTTTCAAGCATGAATCACGCGCTGAACAACCATTCTCCGTGCCTTGCCCCGAGATATCACGCAGACACTTATTCTGGAAACCCTTAAAAACGCGGAGCACCCTCGCCGAAGTGATATTCAAGTTTCAAGTTAGCAATCGGTACGGCTCACGGCCCTGAACTTCCGTGTTCAGAATTTTTCCAAGGGCCGGGCTGCGCGCCGGGTATTCCGGTGTATTGGAAAACCTGCCGACGGAAGATTTTTATGAAGTGCCTAGACACGCGCTTACCCGGCGAACCGCCGATCACGGATATATATATATATATATATATATATATATATATATATATATATTTCTCTGACAAGCGCGGATCGTTTTAACGGCAACGTCGCGCGCGGAGTTCGCGCTTCCGCGGCTAATGGGAATTTTTCGAAAAAAATATTCCCGCGGTGGGGGAGGGGAGGGGGCGACGACGTGTTTCAGGCGGCTATGAAATTTCTCGCCGGCGCTTTGCATAAATATTTTTCGCGGATCGCGGCGTCCCTATTTAGCCGGCGAGGTCGTCCCCAGTCTGTTCAAAGCGAACGGTTGAGGGTAGATTGCTGGCGGAGTGTTTGTCCAACCCCCATACCGTGACAGAAAAATATTATCCCGCGATTTCCAATCGGGGCATGCGACTGGTGTTTCGCGGAATCAGGCGCGGTTGCGACATTAGGATGCTGGATTTATGGTGGCTTGGTTTTCGCGAGGGGTGAGTCGGAGAGGGTTGATAATTAATTCGGTGGAGGGGGTAGTTATTTTTGAACTTGTGTGTGGACACCAGGGGTTGGTTTAGATGGTTGTTAATTAATACAGTTTAGTAGCTTCACATAACCTTGACATAACCTATAAGGTAGTTCAGACAGTAGAGTATGGTGGGGAGTATTGTAACGTAAACTGAGTGGGCAGTAAACATAACCTGCAAATTCTGTCCTATAGTAATTTAGTAGAATGATGATAAGGGTCCTATAACAAGCATAACCTATAAATTTTTCCTATAGTAATCGAGTAATTTAGTAGGACGACGATGAGGGTCCAATAACAAGCATAACCTACAAATTATTTCCTATAGTAATCGAGAAGAACGACGATAAGGTTCCAATAACAAACATAACCTACAAATTATTTCCTATAGTAATCGAGGAGAACGACGATAAGGTTCCAATAACAAACATAACCTACAAATTCTCTCCTATAGTAATCGAATAATCGAATAGAGCGACGATAAGGTTTCAATAACAAGCATAACCTAAAAATTCTTCCCATAGTAATCGAGTAGAATGACGACAAGGTTCTAATAGTAAGCATAACCTCCAAATTCTCTCCTACAGTAATCGACTAGAACGCCGACTCTACAGACTGCATTAGCAACTAGCCAAAGGATTCTACTCCCCCATAAAAATCGAGCAAGCTTTTCCAACCCTTCCGAACAGTCCAGGCCTCCACCATACATTTTATCTCACCGTAGAAGCAAACGAGAGACGGGTTACGAACGGGTAACCCCCGTGCAGATAAATATCGATCAGCCGACTACACCGGAGACAGACAGAGCAGCCGAAAATGAAATTGGTCGAAGGTGGGTTGCCAACAAGCCTGGCCTGTGCGGGACCTGATCCGGGGGCCCGGGGAATATCGGAATTTGCGGCATCTAATACTCGGTTACACGGCCGGCCTTTGAATGATTCCGTGGCACACACACAGAGACACAGACACAGACACACACAGGACCGGCCGAGCTAAGATTGATCGTCTTGTGTATCGGTTACCGTGTTGTGTAAACGATACCATTGTAACCGATAATATATCTCGCGTGTATCGGCTCAAAGGGTGTCGGCGCGTTAATTAATCTGACCCGGTTCCCCGACGAAATGTATTCAAAATTCCGCGCGCGGCCAGCTCCGATCCATTACATTAGCGAGTCGCGGGGCGTAAAGGGACGCGCGTCCGACCGGTTGCCCCGGCGCAATGGGATGGGCCGCGACCCCAGCACCGCGGTTTACAACCGGCAAAAACATCGATGGGACAAACATTGCTGGAATCACGACGTCAACCGAACGAGCCGCCGCGACGCCCCGCGAAAAAATATGAACAATGATATACCCCCAACGTGTTCTACATGCTCCTATACGTGCCTCTGTGCGTGTGAGTGGGGTACACGCGGGTAGAGTCACGCGGGCGAAACGCGGATAGAGACAGGCCATTTGCCGAAATTGGCACGGTCGAGTTTAAACCGCAGCGCGGCTGCGCGTCGCGCTCAAAAAAACACATAAATAAAGCAGCTTTTATTTCGATTACTGACCGCCGGGACCCTCGCTCGTTCACAGCTCGCCGATCCCGCAATCCTCGTCACGCGTCGCCCGAGGCTGAAACGCGGCGCGAGGACGGACGGCCGGCTGGAAGACGGAGAGACGCCGCCGGCTGACGGAAAGAGAGGCGAAAGAAGGATGTTCCGACAGCGAAGAATTTCATAACCTCTTAATTGCACATACCAAGATAGCGCCACTCATTTACATTTATATATCGCATTCCAATAACTCGCTGCCTCGCATAGTTCGGCTATATTTTTCTGCTCGCGTATCCGACAGAGAATTTTCACGGTCCGGCGTCTCGCTGACGACGCCGCGTTCCTGCCGACGGAGAGTCGATTCGGCTGCGGTGTTCAAGACGGATTCGGGGGCACTCGGGACGTGACCGTTTTGGATTACGACGAGTAATTTAGCAGGGCTGTGGGAGAACATTAGCTGTAGGCTGTTTTAAATATCGTGGATAATGTAAGAATTTGTTCTGTGTAGTGAGAGTAGAATTACTAGGTCCGGTAGATTCGTTTCGAGGGATATACTGAATTAATTAGGACGCTATTGGCACGAGGTGATTCCTCGGATGATTTGAAGCAACTTTTTCCTTTGAAAGATTGTTCTACGAGGCTCCGTTGACGAGATATTAGAGAAAAACGCGGGCCAATCGGTGCGCGAGGGCGGATGACGCTCCCCCCACTCGTGACTGCGCGGGCGGAGCGTCGGCTGCAATTGGCTCACGTTTTTCCTTAATAACTCGTGAACGAAGCAACGGAGAAGATTTTCGCAAAGGAAAAAGTGTCTTGAAATCATCTGAGGCATCACCTCGTCTCTTCTTACAGGGTTTGAAGGAATTTATTGGACATCCTGTATGTCCTGAATTGTTTAATAATAAATAGATATTAAACTAATAGCTGTACCAGCTTTAATTCTTTACTGATTCAATTCTTTATTAACAAATTCAAGAATTGTGAATATTAGCCTGGTGATTTGTAATATTTATGGCAAAATTAACTAGGTAATAACAATATATACGTAACAATTTTTCTTTCGCATAGATATCCGCAGTCTATTGATTGGTATACGGTGGAACCCTATATTTTCGGCTGGCTTGTAAGACAGCCAAGGTTCATCAATACCGGGATGTCCCTCGCCAGTGTTCCCCATCCCAGCCACGGTCCAGTCAAAGGCCAGCGAGCCGGAGAAAAAATACAATTGCTCGAATTACCGATGGTGATGTATACAAGTCGGTGAATATGTATGTGTCTTACAAAGCTGGTGTTGATCAATATTGTTGCCGATTAATGCCGGCGCCGCCGATCGAACTTGGCTCCGGCGTGGTTTTATTTTAGCTCGGTATGGCAGAGGTGGTGTCGATGGGGGACTGACGGATTTACGATAAAACTCTCCGGAAATGTATTTCGAAAAACTGATAAATCCGAGACAGGTCCAAGAAAGAAAACCAATCGCAGAATTCGACCAAAAAAGAGCGTTAAAAATATTTAACAGCGTTCGGACGGTGTTCAAAATTGAAACCGTTATCTATGCATGCGTTTACGAAAATTGTTCCGGGGTGCAACAAAGTTCGCGCATCCCCTGTCGGCAGACCGTGCCCTGAAACTTTTAATGCCCCAGAAACATTCGTGCCATCCCCTAAACATTAACCAAGAATGCCGCGAAATTATTTCCCGAAAGTTTCGTATTCCTTATATTTGGAAGCAACGTGTACTTAATTCAGTAGTTAAGAAACTTCCAGCCACTGTCTAACATGTGCCGGTAATCGCTTCGGCGAGGACCTCCTCTGGTTGCAGCGGCGTGCGTGGATGTTTGCAACAAATTTTCGAAGACAAGGGAAGGGGGCTAAATCCCTGCGTAACTGGCACTATGAATACATTACGTCGAAATAGTGACAGGAGATACTTATGGAGTCCAGCGATACGTGTACTGGAGCAACTTTTTGGAGATACTTGCAGTTCCAAGCTGTAGGGGATCTATCATCTAGCAGAGCCTAGCAGAGGAGACATCATCAGTATTTCAGTAAACCTACCTGGAAGTCTTGTTGGTGTCTTGTAGACCCTAGCAAGGGAGTCACCATTAGTATTTTAGCAAAAGTAGATAGAGGACACATCAGTATTTAGGAGACACTTGTGGAGGACTCATCTAGGACCTAGCAGGACCTAGTGAACCTATCCAGAGAACTTATTGGCATCTAGTAGACCCTAGCAGAGTACTCACCATCAGTACCTTAGCAACTCCCCCTAAATGACACATCAGTATCTCAGCTAGGCCCTAGTAGAGTCCACATCCAGGATCCCACAGGTCCTACCACAGATCTCCTTAGTATCTATCACATCCTCCTAAGGTAGTCGCCATCAGTACCTAGTAAATCCTACAAAAACAACTCATCATCCAGCAGACGCTGCCTTAGGGGATACCACAAAGACGCTTGGGGACGCTAAAAGTCCAAATCGCAACATCAGCGAGAAATGTGGCCACCTAGTGGCGAGCGTTGCAATTAGCCCCCAAAGGACAACCAAATGAATAAATACTCTTCGCTTGTATCATCGTGGAATTCAAAGTCCTGGCACGTTAAATAAGCACTCGGTCCACACAATGCATATTTATAAAGACTTCCCAGACTGTACAGGTGCCGCGGCAGGGAAACCAATCGAACGAAGATTTCGCCGAGCGAAGATTTGATCGTGCAGAAGCGTAGTCCTCTTTCGGAGAGGCGCGCACGTTTGCGGAGAACCAATCGCTGGGATACCGCCGAGGCAAAAGCTCTGTTTCCCGGACGGCCGCATTCCGCCGGGTAAAAAGCGGCTTCCTCGCGGCCGCTATTTCACGTGGAACCCGTTTTTCTCATTACCACTCGTTGCTACGTTCTTAATGAAAGCCGTTTTTCTCGGCGCCTCTCGCTGCTGCATTCTTACCCGCGCGCTTCCGAACACGCACACAGGCCACGCCGCCGTTTTATGAGCCATTATTGGCCGATCTGCTCCCTCGTTACGGGCTACTGATCCCCTGATGAATGTCGAGGAATCGGAGGCCGGAGATTTGCGGCCGGTTCGTTGTCCCGTCGCGTATTCAGAGCCTCGCGCGATCCGTTCCCGTGGCTCTAGTCAATATCGTCTAACGATCGCCCCGTGTTTTCGATTTAACCCTTTCAGCCCTGCTCTCGGTCGAATTACCTGCGAGCGCCGCAAAGAAATTTGGGATCCCAACGACTTGGAAATCCATTTCCCGGGCTCTGGCAAATGGCATGGCGACGCCCTAGTCTGGACAAGTACTTTTCTTTGTGATTTACGCTTTATTAGTTTACTAAAGTGCGTTACTTAAATAATATATTTTATTCTCTGATTGTTATGCTATTTGGAAGTATCATTTCACCAAGGTCTGATCTAGCAAGGTACCCCAAGATCAAGGTTATGTTTGGCTGGAAATTCGAAACGTTTGCTGAACAATGCGCGGCAAACGAAAGCACGTAACGACGCGGTTGATCGTTTCCCGCGCAAGTTGCGCCCGCAACGAATGACATAAGAACGTCGTTGTGCCGCGTTGAACGTGGTAGTGCGCCGCGGCAGCCGGTGAATACGGGTATCGGTGCGTTATTGATCTCCGCAGGTACAATGACACCCAGCTATAAAAGTGGCAAGATTAAAAATGCATTATGTAAGAGCCTGCCAGCTGCCTCTTGCGCCAATTCCGTGCCGTAATTGTGCTTTTTGGGTTAATGAAAAATTACCAGCCTTTGAAAGCATTATACAGTTCCCCCGGGTATTCGAAGGGCCATTTACATCTCGCCGGGATTCTGTTTTCACGAGGAAATCATCAATATCGCAGCGATCTAAAACTGTCCGCGCTCGCCACGCTTCACTCGCGATGCCTGATAATTGACACAACATTATTTGATCTGTTCTACCTCGGCCTGAGCTCGCCCTAAAAATATTCTATTAAACTGGGCGCATTTTTGATCTATAAATGACCCTTGATTAGAAATCACCCTTTAACAGTAGAAGGGTGAGTTCACATTAGCAATTCCTTATCGAACACAGTAGCAGTCGATTGCTGAGATTCTTCCGATTAAAACGAGTACAAACACGGCCCACATTGGGCTGTTTTTTCAGACTTCGCCTAACTCAAAATTATTTTTTGGTTACACCGAGCCTGTCAAAATCGTCCGATGCACGTCGTGTTGGTATTCATTTTAATCGTCAGAGTCTCAGCTATACATTGGTGTTATAGTTACGCAAGGATAATCGGAAATAAAATTCTCGAGTGAAGATCGATGCGACAGGAAAAGGTCGACGAGTCTGGAAAGAGTACCCAAGAATATATACCGCTAAAAATAAGAGAATATAGTGACAAACGATCCTAAATATGGTGAATTATAATAAAATTTTTCTCAAGAAGGTCCGCCATTTGATCGTTAACAAGCCTGATACCGATTTAGGAGCACGGACCGGCGAATTAGCCGTAGATCCGTCTGTTCGCTTGTAAGTACGTACTTCGCAGGTACGTGTGTTTACTTGGAATTAGAGGAGTACGGGCCGGCCGGGCGAGCTTCTTTGAATGCGGAACTTACGCACGCGTCGAGGTCCAGGCCCCGGGGTCGCATTGGGGATACAAATCACGCGAGCATGCTTTCTGACGCGGAACTAATAGAGGCGCAACAAGGTGGGCAAACACCGGGCGAAGGTTCCCCTGATTGCAACGAATTAGAGTGCCCTATCCGGCGAACCGAACTCACCGGCACCGGCTAGACAACACCGCCGGCCCCGGATGAGCTGCTGCGAGTCCACGAGCACATCCGCAAGAGGACCAGCCTTGTTTTCTCTCGGTCCGTGCAAGGACGCAGCAGCCGAATGCGACGGTTAATTGCCTGGCCGCCGTAACACGCAGTTCCATTCAATTCTAGGACGACGCCGGGCTTCCGGCACGCCGACCGTCTGCCTCCTGAAACTTCGACGGCGTCGCTAGAATATTACTGGATGCGTGGGAACCACCGTTTAGGGCAACCCGGCCGGCCCTGCCCCTCCAGCTCCGCCCGAAGTCCACCGGAATAGGACGATTGATTCGCGATCGAAGCTGACGAACCTTCCCATCGAAGCTGGCGGTTCTTTCGGCCAAGGTGACACGTGTGCCGGCGACAGTTTGTTGTTGTGAGACGCCGAAGGCAGGTAGTCCGACGCCACTCCGCTTCCGTGTATTTATGGCAGGGTCTTGGGATCCCTAGCCTCTTAGGAGTGGGGAGAGACTCGAGCGAAGCGCTCGAGCGGCAGGCGATGTTTGGCAATTTTTTTACTACGGAAGACGTTGATGAAATTGATCGCCACTTGGCAGGTATATTTCTTGATACTTCAAGAGACATCATGTTTTTTACCGTTGCATTTTATCGACTTTTTGCTGAATGGCAGGCGTTATTCTTTGCGGACCTCCCTGTTGATCTAGAAGGAAAATAGTACAACGTTACTTCTGCAATAGTATTATGTGTTGGATGGACTATACTCCCCCTTAAAAGATGCAAAATTTTGCAAATGGTTATTATTACGAAGGATATTCTATCTCTGTCCACTAGAGGTCGCCCGCATTTTCACAGATATTTCTAACGTATGCACTCCGACGAATTAGTTCCCGCAATTTTGTGCGTCCCACTTTCGCGCTGGCTGTGTCAGGGAGGTTACATCTGCTACATTGGAAGCCGCTGGGTCAACGTCTTTATTTGTCCGACGGATCTTAGACGGATACAAAAATTGACAGGGAAACATTACTTAATTGGCTTTCCCAGAGATTAGTAGGGAGTGTAATAATAGGCTTTAGTATATATACATTTAGACTAGTCAGTCTAAATCCGAGACAGATATAGGTTATGCACAGAGCAAGATAACAAGACAATATTGTTGGTATTATTGTTATGTTGTATATTCCTAGATTAGGTTATGTCCGATTCAGATTCAGGTGGAATAACCTAATTTTTATTTTATTTGTTGTTATCTTCGCTGATTGGGTTCTATGGGGATAAAGAGGGCGCTGCGAGCGATCTCGCGGGAAACTCAAGCCGCATGGAATTACAGCGTCGATCTCTGACGCAGTGTAATGTATTACTCGGTTGTTCGAATTCGCATTCGACAAACGGGCACGCGGCCTCGTCGGCATTTGACACGGATAGGTGTGTCGGCGCGCGATAAATTCGACGATAAATTGATTCGACGGCTAATTATAATAACTCGTCCCAGCGCGGCGGAGGAGGATGCGCGTCGGCGGGCCTTTGACACGGTACACCGGGTGCTCGCGGAACTCCTGGCATGTCATCCATCTCAAGACGTAATCAACACCTCCGAATATCAAAGCCTGATGGCCTCCCGGGAGACCGTGGCAGCCGGCTCGCGCCGCGCGGCAATTTAAATTCGTTAGTTCGTCTGTTAACTTCGGAATGCCTTGAATTTTCAATATGTCTGCGGAACCCCGTCTCGCGACGTTGTCATTTCGAGGGCGCCGCGTAACGGAATCTCGCGTTCGGTTACGTGCACGCTACAAAGCGAATAGTAGATTAATCCTCGGCTGAATCAAATTTCGTAGCACCGGCTTGTCCATGTCGTTCCCTTTTAAACCAGTCGCGCCAAGCTCCAGGAGAAATTAGAGTAACTCGACGATTTAAAATATTTTTGTGATTGACTATACTTCAAATTTGGTAATATCTGATGAAACATAGTACCGGTTGATTGCTGAGCTTTTGCTGATTAAAACGA
>CM052163.1:1465154-1478173 GCA_028455555.1 Augochlorella aurata | reverse complement strand
GTCGGCTCGTCGTCGGCCGATGAGTTGCACTGCTAACTTCGTTAGCCTGTCACGGTTAATCCTCGATGAAAAATTCGCGGCGGTGCGGAAGAGAGGCGGGGAATTTCATTCGTCGCTCGTCCATAGCTCGTAACGCGTAACCGTTGATCGACGGGATTTTTTTCATAAAAATTTCATTCCGGCCTTAATCGGATCGAACGCTACGCGACGTTGCGCGGCGTTGCAGCAAGCCGAAAATCGGTGGATGCGCTGCTGCGGGCGCGCATAGTGTTCCGAAATCGTTGAGACGTGGCCAAGTAAACGCGGCTGAATTTAATCAACACCTTGCGCAGCAACAGACTCGTAATCCCGATTTTAAATCTGATCCACCAAGTTGGAACGTTAATCGGAAGATCGATTCATCCGCCATCAAAGTCTAGCATTATTTTTACAAGAAATCTGAACACAGATGGTCGAGATGAACAGTTTGCGGAGCAGTTTGCGAGCCGAAAATGGAACTTTGACCGGCCGAGTCTTGTCCACGTTCCAGCGATTCGGGATCACGGTGTGCCCGGCTTTGCGATCGCGGCTCGCTACTTACGTCTGGTATATTAAAGTGCATCCACGCCGCGGGATTTAAATGTAAAGCCCATGATATTAAAACATCCCCGTGTATTTACCGGTCCCGTGCGCGCACATATCTCGTTCTCCTCGCGTATATCCACTCTATAAACATTAGTAACACGGCACACATCGTGCAGAATACAGTGCAAAGTCAAATAGAAATCTTGTTTCGGCTCAAGTATCCGGGGAAGTTGCGAGAACAGGGTGGGTATACACAAACATTAATTTAAACGATACACTAAGGAAGAGCTGATGGCTGTTCTCTCTGGCTGGGACTATTAACAGGCTCCGGCTGCGGAGCGGCGTTTTGATGCCTCATCGTGGTCCGCCGGTTCTGCTCGCTCATCGTCTGGTAAGCAGTTAGTATTTTAACCGCCCCCGTTGCATACCCTCGAATAGGGAAACGCTGCCTAAGCGGTTTGACCCATTGAAAAAGCTTATTATCGGGCACAAAGGTCTGCAGGCACCTGTTAAACAGACTGCCGTCCCGGTCTACGCGTTAACAAAGTATCTCTGCGGAAACGGGGAGTCCTGGTTCCAGGCTGCGTTTAGAGGACTTCTGTTTGACCGGCGTCCTCCATTAGCCTAATTAAACTAGCTCAGTTTCGAGAATTTTTTAATCTTCGATGAAACGAACAGTCCGTCGAAGCTTGTTTCCATTCAACTTCGTCTCATATTTCGTACACTTTCGACTTGTCTGACCAAAAACAGTATTCCCCTCGATCATCTCCATCTCCCTGATCGTCAACTATCCTTATTCTACTCTATATACTAGAACGGGCGATCTTAATTCCGGCTTCCGATCAGCTCCTCCAAATTGTCCGACCACATACTACCCTATTCTACTTGCGCTTCGATTACCTACCGTTCCCATTCTATTTATCCGACCATAAACATTCTCCCCCGTGCCAATTCCAACGTAGATCGTTCCCCCTACAATCTTACCACATTATTTTACATCGAATAATCAAGAAATTCATCTTGAAACCCGCAAACTACCCTTTTTTGTTAAAGTATAAAGCCTCGGAAACAAGTTCCAAGATGTAATTATTTTTCTCCAGTGATCCAGATTCGTCTAGCGAGGGTTAAAAGGAGATCTCGTGGGTCGAAGAGCATCGTTCCGACACCGGGCTCGGTGCAGCGTACCCGCAGGTCGGTGCATCAGTCCGAGCTTACCGCGGCCGCGTCAAACAACGATAATTGAACGGTCCAGTTTGCGTTAAGTTCCGTGGAAACGTTCGGAACGAGAGCGGCGGGCGTCGGCGCAACAGATCAATACCGAAATATTAATCATATCGAGCACGACACCGAGGCGCTGCACAAATAAGAGGCTCGCGCTGCGTGCCGGTGTTTGCACGGCAAACGCTGCCCTTGCAACGACATTAACGCTCGAGATTGCTGTTTTGACAGGTACTTTGTGCGTTCCAGGAGATATCGAATATTCATAGTATCGATCGGCAGCAGCGGCTCCCTCCCGCGGCTTCGCCCCCCGCCAAATTGTACTCCCAACCGCGACGTCTGAGCCTCGAAATTCCTTTTCTCTTTCCCCTCCTGCCCGCCCGCGGACCCTCGCGTGCTGGTCCCCCTCTCTCCACCCTCTCCGCCATCTGCGAGGCTGGAGGGAGAGACCCGGACCGATCGACGAACGACTCCCTTTCCTTTTTTCATCGTCGCGAGCGACTCGCCTCTCTCCTTCCACCTCCCGGGCAAATCCACAGGGACTCCGTGGGATTTGAGCTTTACGGATTTGCGGCATGCCATGTCGAAGTGGAATACGTCTCGTGAGGCACGGCATAGTAGTCGAACTCCGTGGCGGATCAGACGGCGGATCCGTTGCCTCGCCCTTTTCTCTGCAATCTTCGCGCGCCGCTTTCACGTGGAACCGTTTCGAATTCCCTTTGATCAAGGCAACATTTGTCTCGCTATCGCATAGATTCCCGGACCGATACGCTCCTCCCACTTTCTTCTTCCCCCTCTTATACCTGCTCTCTTCTGTAGTTTCCTCCCTGTTTTTCTCTCTTTACGTATACATCGCTCTTCTTCTCTTGCCTTTTCTGTACACGTTTCCCCTTCCATTTTCTTCCCTAGTTGCTCCCTCTGTTCTTCTCTTTCTGTACTTTTTTCTTTATATTTTTCTATATATTTTTTATTCTCTTTGTATTTTTCTCTTGCTTTAAATTTCTGCATATCTTTCGAGATTTTCTTTTCTACTTTTCTGTTGTTCTTTCTGTGGATTCTCTTTCTTTTCCTTCTGCCGGGTCGTCTGATCACTGAGTGTCCTCGTTCTACTTACAAAACTTGTCTGACCAAAGGCTGACTCTGTTCTACTTACTCATTTTGTCTGACCATAGACCGAGTCAATACTACTTTTAAATTTTGTCTGACTATAGACCAACTCTATTCTACTTACACATATTGTCTGACCATAGACCGACTCAATTCTACTTTCAAAATTTGTCTGATCACAGGCTGGCACTGTTCTACTTATATATATTTTCTCTTTCCTTAAATTTTTCTCTCTCTTTCTAAATTCTCTCTCTCTCTCTCTCTCTCTTTCTCAATAATTTTCTCCATATATTCCCCTCTCCATTTCCTTCGTCTCTCTATTCTCTCTCTATTCTCTCTTGCCTCCACATTCTCCCCTCTCCCTCCTATTTTCTGACACCGCACTCCCCTCCTTCTTTCTCTCTCTCATCGTCCCCCTCCTCCCTTATTTTTTCCCTCCATTCTCCTCACCTTTTCCCGTATTTTCTCCGTCCTTCTCTCGCGCTGTTCTCTCTCTCTCTCTCGCGAGCCCGATCCGTTCGAGCCGCGCCGGTAAACGGCCGGAGAAGTTTTCCTTCGCCGGGAAAACACTTCGGATCGGAATTGCAGGGGACGAGGCACTAACTTTGAAACGGTTTTTAATTCCTCCGTTCTTTCTCTGTTCGGCCGGCGTTCGCCGGCGAGACGAGACGGTGCTCTTCTTTTTCATATCATTTCAGAAGGCGACGCGGAGTCTCGTTACCGGACGAACGGGACTGGACGGACGATTAATTGGACAGGGCCCGAGGAACCGGCGCAACAAAGGTTAAATATTGGCTATGTCAGATTAATTATCATCCCGGGGAAATCGATTGCAGCTGCTTGGACGAGTCTCTGCGATACAATTAACGCTCTCTCTCTCTCTCTCTCTCTCTCTTGCATTCTCTTTCTTAATTACTCCCGATCAATGATTTATTTTCCAATTATATTAAGAATTGAGTTTTCTAAAAATTTCTTTACTTCTTATTTTTTCTTCTACAATTCCACACAGTATAAAAATATTTTTTTCAGTAATTATTGCACGGCCCTTTTTATTTAAACGTATTTATTATAAATAGAGATCGTAGGAAGTTTAAATAAATCTAGACTCGGCATTTTTGTATAATTCAGGCCCCTATAATTCTAGTGTAAAAAAGGATAAATAATTATGAATTCCATCATAGGAATTCCTTGTCATACAATTGATGATCCATTTAAAACAGCCGATTTATTTTTATTAAACTCATGTCCCCCGCAACCGCGTCGAAGAATTTTTATTCCGCTGAAATTCCAACGTTTTATTTCCACGTTCCGCGACGCCTAATACACAGGCGAACGTATAAATTCGCCTCCGAATCCCGGCAAATAAATCCGCGCATCGGAACAGAGAGGCGAGAAGGCAGTCAAAGCGTTAAAGTATAATAATCGGAACGCACGATGGCATCGCGCGTTCCAGCGCAATTATCGCCCGCGCTGTTGCTCGCCCGCCGTGAGGAACAATGAACGCCCCCCCCCCCCGTATTAAGCGGAACTTTTTTCCGACAATGCGGCGGCGCGATAATTTCCTCGAGACAATATTCCGACGGCGTGGCGTGTCCGGTATTTTCCTCGAGCCACTTAAGTGTCCCGAAGTTTCGAAAGCCCGGGGACACCGTCGACGACGACGGACGAGACGCCCGGCACCGGCGGAATAAAAAATCCGGCTAATCGCATTTGGCAGGCGGCGCGATGGGAACAAAAAGGTGGGATAGGAACGACGGGGTCTTTTAGAAAAAAGAAAGTTATTGCGATAACGGTAACGCGATAATGTATACTTTTTGTGGATTCGATCGAGAGACTCGAATTTTTAACGATTTTTGTAATACCTTTGCCTTTGTCTGATCGGGTACAGCACTTGTTCTACTTGGCTGATTGCATTGTCTCAGTACTACTTGCAGGCTTGTCCGATTATAGATGGCCATAATCTGTTGGCATGGTTTGTATTCTATTTGGAAAATTGTCGGATCAAAGGCTGTTCTCATTCTACTTACAATATTTGTCTGATCATAGCCTGACTATTTTACTTAGAGATTTGTCTTGTCATAGGCTGTCCTTATTCTACTTACAATATTTATCTGATCATAGCCTGATCGCTCTACTTAGAGATTTGCCTTGCCATAGGCTGTCCTAATTCTACTTACAATATTTGTCCGACCATAGCCTGACTATTCTACTTAGAGATTTGCCTTGCCATGTCAATCATATTTCTACAATACTTTCCTGATGGACCTCCTTCTACTGTCAATTTCATCATACATACTTCTTATTTGTCTGATCAGGCACAGTACCTATTCTACTAGGGCCAAGTCATCCCTATTCTACTTGCATATTTAACAGTATCTTAGTCTGTCATAGTCCACAAAGAAAAATTACTGAATATTTTTATACAATAAAATATTCCATATAATAGAATATATAGAATATATACTGCAATTTTAGTGCAACGCGTTTCATTCGAATTTAATCAGCCCCGTCTCGAAAAATGAAGCGATTAGGCGAGGAGTTAAATTCGTTTGTCCGGACAGCTGGGAAGATAGCGGGCGATCATGGGCTCGACTGTATCTAAATCGGAGCCGGCAAGGCCACCGGCACCCCGAGGCTGGAATTTCCGAAATTTTCTACCCGGTGAATTCATCCGAAATGTAATGCCCGGTCTACCCGGTTTTTTGCCGGCCCGACGTGCCGTAGTTTATACAGTTTCGATCGAAATTCCAGGCTGGGCGCGGCGGACATTCGACCCGGTGAATTCGACCTCGAAACGCTGACCGAAAACACGGCCGCCGTTGGTTTTTCCATTTCTCGAATACCGTTTCGTGGGACTCCCTCACCCCTTTCCCTTTCTCTCTTTCAGCGACGATTAACGCTATTCTACTTCTACAATTTGTCCGGTCATAGTCTATTCTCCTTTTATAGATTGTCTGATTACAGGCTGACTGTATTCTACTTACCCTATCCGTCTGACAAAAGGCCGTCCTCATTCTCCTTTTCTAATCTGCCCCTAACCATTGTCCGACCACGCGACAAGCGCATTCTACTTGTCCTTCGACTGCGACACAGTTCCCAGAGAAAAGGCAGCGCCGCGGCTCTTGGGGAGGGAGAAAAATCGACGTCGGACCGTAGAAAGCCGACGACGCGGCTGTCGAGACCGACGGTTTTTCCGCGCGGGCAATCGCCGTCTCCGGCAGCCAGTAAAACTGGCAACAAGCGTCCGCCGCGGACAAAGTTTACGGTCCAATTAAAAATATTCGTCGGCTTTTGCACCTCCGTCGCGACGTCGTTAACGGGGTCGACACACTGAAGCCTGGACAGGTTCCTCGGCACATTCCCCGGCAAGTTGCGCGGCCGGCAGCCTGAATGAAATATGGCGGGGGAAGCGGGATGCCAGGTGACCGAGTAATAGGAGCTCCCCCGCTCTTCCCGGACCCTTAACCACGCAGAAGTTGTTTCCTTTCGTCGGATTCGTTCCGCCCACGCGTTCTATTTTCGACGTTTCACTGCCCTTAATGCGGCCCATCCAACCCTTGCCGATTAATCGTTATTGGATTCGACTGTTGCCGGTCAAAGGGGCGTTGCAGCCTGGCTGCTCGGAATTAATCTGATTCCTACTTTGTAGATGCGATCATCGGAATTGTGATCTTCGGCCAACTGGATTGGCAGCGTGATGAGTTTAAAGCTGATTCCCGGTCCGTCGATGCTGATCATTACGGCGAGCCGATTACCGCGAAACGCATTTTATTGCGACCTCGATTTTGTGTAACCGATAAAAGTTTTCTATGAGTTACTTCGATTGCAGGATTTGTTTAATTATGCCAGAAAAGAAATTGAATTTAAATTAAGCCAGAATCTAGTAGTTCAAAGACTAAAGATAGCTCTTCCTCTCCTCCGTTAGTCCTCATCCTTCTTTGGGGTACCCTAAATATAGGGTACCCCCAAAACGATGGCACTAATATTTCTCCCCCAATATCCCATCACTCGCAGTGATGCCACGTGACCCTAAATGCTCCTGAAATTGTAGAACAGGAAAATCGACGTTTCAAGTGAATCGTCCAAAAATCTCCGACGCAATCGCCCGAAAACTTAACTCCCCAAACGGTGGAGTATTCCATTCGAACGGCATCTCCGCGATCACCAGCGTCGAAGCTTACATCGTGGATGTGCTAGAGGTCCTCAACCGTCCTTAAAACATCCCCTAAGCCAGAATCTAGTAGTTCAAAAAGACAGACACGCCTTTTTCTCCTCCATTACTCCCCCTCCGTCTTTAAGGTACTCGCTATGCCAGAGTCCCTTAGACGCAGCACTCCCCAAAGCGATGGCACCCATATTTCCCCACCAATACTCCACCACTCCCATTGGCGCCACGTGACCCTAAATACTCCTGACATTGTAGAACAGGAAAATCGACGTTCCAAGTGAATCGTCCAAAAATCTCCGGCGCAATCGTCCAAACACTTAACTCCCCGATCGGCGGAGTAATCCATTCGACTGGCGTCCCGCCTCCGCGATCATCAGCGTCGCCGCTTAGACAGCGCCGGCAGCCCCGAAGTAACCTCCGTCTCGTCTCATTACGAGGCGTTCCCATTAACTTACGGGAATCGTTCTCGATTCCCCGCACGACTCGATCTCGGGGGGGTGTTCGAAATAACAACGCGTCCCCGAAGCCGTGCACGCTAGGAGACGATCAGGGGTCGAGCAGCAAATCGCTGGGAGCGCCGCCACGAGGGAGAGAGCCTGGAAGAAGAAGAATAGAGATGAGACGCAGGGGTGTCTCGATGGGCGGGTTGGAGGGCGAACGGACAGGGGCAGTCGGAGAAGGAGAAGCCCGGGTTGTCCCTGCGAGAGCTGCCGGGAGGGCGGGGGTTGCTCTCGAAATTTATTAGCACAGGACGCGCTCGGCCGCGGCGCGTCACTGTAAATTAACAGCAAACAGAGAGAAACGAAATGACCTCGCGACCTCCCCGAACTCTTTCTCCTCGGCGAGCTCTATTCCACTCCCAGGGCAGCTATACTGGCCGCCGCTTTCCTCGCGGCCATTCGGCTATGAATTGAAACATAAATTTCAATCAACCGGCCGAAGACGTTTATGGGAGCTGCGGCCCTCCCCGCCGATCCGCGACCCTAAAGCGGCTAGTGATCGCACGAGGACACCGAAATATCTTGTCAGAGACATCATCAGGTAGATCTACTTGAATGCTATAATTGTTGTAAATATATTTTGGACCTAGATGTAGGTTAAATCTTTAGAAATATCATCGCCTGAATTCCAACGAGAAAGATTCACCGACTGGGAGATTTATGGTGAAAGCGAAACAGTAAGTTTCGGAGCAGCAACCCCCGGAAGCAGTATCCACAGCGAGCTCGGTGTTTAGTTTACGTAACGATGATCGCATTCCCTAAAACTCAAAGGGCCGGTCCCGCCTCCCCATTCAATCTCCGCCCTCCGACTGTATTTCTCCCTGCTCGATCCTTTCCGCGACTACATTTCATAACAGCATTTTCGTTCCCCGCTTCGAGCGGAGGGGCTTACGAGGGCTTCACCCGGAACGAAGTAAAAGAATCGCGATCGGTCACTAACGGACAAGAGATTTCGACATCGATTCCGTTGATGCACCAGGGATATATCCCCCATGGAAGCTCCATAAAGAACACTAAATTACTATCCGAGGAGAAACGCGCCTTCGGTATTCGACCCGCCGCTACGCACGGCGCTGTGCTGCGATAAAATCGACGACGGATTCTGAAAGTAGACGCTTCCAGCTTCAAAATGAGCGTAGGCTCATCGGCGTGCGACTTTTCCTTCGCATTAATTCCGTATGGACTCCGTCGCCGGGAGTCAGTTCGCCGCTGGTCTCGGAGCTCGAAAAAGTGGCCAAAATATAAAAACGACGCGGTTTTTCGATGGCTGTGGATTACTATTTCATAGTTAAAGATTCAAAAAACAAAATGGTCGATGCAATACGACGTGGAATTGTTATAAAAGACGACGGTCGAAACGAACCTACGTGGAAATTCACGTTGAATAGTTCTGGCCACGTTTTCGGGATTCGGGACCACCGTGCGCCGGCTGCGAGCGCGGCCTAATTCAATCAGCGAAGTTATTTCGCAGACTGGAAAATATTCAGAGAGGGTACAATGGAGGCGTTGAGTACCTCGGGGCTCCGAGAAAAATTCCGCGAGGGTGGAGCCGGCGCTGCCGTTTATGTAAATATAAAGAACCAGCTCCTCCGGTTACGGGAACGGAGTGCGTGAAATCGTAAAACGCAAATCGGGCGACCGAGACGATCGGATACGTAAGAACAGAGGATTCGATAAACAGGATCCGTGCTTGATTTACGAAACAGCCGGAACGCCTCGGTCTCGAACGAGCACCGCCGGTGAGGATCCGAACGGCTCCCGGTGATCCCGGTTTGTATTTTACTCGCGAGACAACGGACTGCCTTTCACGTTTCGTTTAACGTTTTACTCGCCGGTGTAACAGTAAACCTTTGCATCCGCGGACGTTAATCGCCGGCAAGAAGAAGCCTGCACACGCTTCGGAACGTAAACACGGGGGTGGCCGCAGTAAATTTTTGCCGGGGCCCGTGTAAAACAACGCAACAACGTGGCTCGCTCTCTTAAAACAGTTTTTGCCATTTTTCGCGTTTCCGGTTTTGTTGTCTTGCCCGTGTTTTTCGGGGCCGCGGCGGAATTGATGAAATTCATAAATTTTCGGGCCACGCGGCATCCGCCAAATGTTTACCGTCAACCGGCCGCTATTGTTTCTGATAAATTCCCGCTGTTTCGATTGCGCCGGATAAGCAAAACATTTAGAAATAATATTCGGGGAGCGGCGAGAAGGTCGGGGCGCCGCGTGGGTTCGTTATTTCCCAGAAAAGTGTATTGTTACGCGGGAATATTCGATATTCGGGTCCGGGGTGTAGTTTTGCTTTTTTTCCCAGCCCGCCCTGTAAACGAAACACGGGGAATACGTGGTACGCGGTGTCTACTAGTTTATGCCAAGTCACCGGTAGTAACGGGCAGCACCGGCTCGCGGCAAATGTTTGCTCTTATGAGGGCGAGTGGAAACAACGATTAATGGGCGCGCACGTCAGCCGGGCTACGCCGTGTCCCGTGCGTGCTCCATGAATTCTTCAAAATCGGCTCCCGCGGAAACGAAGCCTCGTTTCGATTCAATTCTTTCCGCTGTCTCTGCCCGCCCGGTGACAAATCGCTGCCATTAGTCTGCGGACTATTGTACGTAGTTGGCACAGTGGACGATCAGAAAATTGAAGTGACGTGCATATTTTAGATACGTCGTTCGGATCGAAGACGGATATTCCTAGCTGTGTATAGATCTGATCTTGGGAAAGTAAGGTTAGGTTCTGCAATTTTTCAATTGTTTAAACATTTCAAATTTGATTAACAAGTTTCTTCTTTGCAGAGTTTGTCTGTCTGCTCTAGTTTCGGAGATATTCGTCGGAAACTGCAGGCTTAACCTAGATCTTTTCTCTATTTTATTAGGTCTAAGTTAGGTCTAGGTTAGGTCTAGATTAGGTCTAGGTTAAGCCTGATCTAGTAGATTTAGAAAATCGTTTGCCGCAAATTAATAGCTTTCATGGTTGATCCTAAAATGCCTTGGGTATCAGAAGCATAGATTAGGTATAAGTTAGGTCATGGCTAGGCCTGAGTTAGGTCCAAAGTTTTTCTCGAATATCTCGGGAACTATAACAGAACGACATTTTCTGCTAAGGGAAAAGTCGTTCGAAATACCAACCTACACAACATACTTCAGTCTCGTCGAAATCAAAGTTGCAAATTATTTGTTAAACAATCAGAGCAGTGTCCATGACAACGTATTCCGAGCTTCCGCACTCTCTTACCGTCGCATTTCGATTTGTATCTCGATGATCGTCCGGACCAGGTTCGAAAATGCACTTCAAAAACGTCCGCGGGAAAAAAATAGACAGCGTAGCGTACAGTTGTCTGTAAAACCGCATCGACACGTGCAAAACCCTCGTGAAAAATGGCGTCGCGTACAAATTATTCGACCGGCCACTATTTCCTCGTGGCAGTGATTTATCGTAAACGAGCAATCAATACATTTCACAAATTTCGTCGGTGCACCCCGGGAGCGCGGCTCGGCGTTGCCATTTTTTTCGGCCAGCATTTTTATTCCTTTCCCGCGGCGAAAATAAAAGGTTCCGTCGACCGGCGGGTTATCGCCTCCGTGGAACCGCGATATTCGATTGTTACAGAGGAGAAACGCGGGCCGATGAAAGCGCCGATGGAAAACGGCGCGGCGTCTGCTCGCGAAATGGCAAGGATTAAACGTGCCACGGGATCCCGGGCGCGACAATGCAAAACCGGCGCAAATATTTGCCGCGAGTCACGCGATGTAATAAACGCCGGCCGGCGAATAATACGTTTCCGAATGAGCCCGTTCTTGAAAAATATTAAAAACGACCCTCGAACACGAGGCGACGCAGCGACGGGATTACCGGACGATTCGCCGCGTAATTTTCGAAATCGTTCACCGTGCAGGCCGGATTACCGCTTACAAGGAATATTTTATCGACGATTTCGGCTCTCCCGTTTAATGAGAAAATGGCCGCCGAATTCGTCGACCCTTAACGACAGCTATAAACACAGATAAATAAACCAGAATCGCGAGTTTTATCGCTTACTATCGTTTGCGGTACATTATTCTGTTAATACTTTCTGTTGCCAGATAATTAAGCTAGATTCCAAGCCGAAGCAGTAGCTCACGTGATGCGGTCATGGGAGATCATTATGCCCCTACCTCGCTGCACGGAGCGAATCAACGACGCCTGTCGCGTCACGTGACTCTCATATAGCGTAGTGGGGGTAAGTCACGTGAAGCGCCGAGACTCCTGTAATGGCGGAGTGGGGGACACTCTTACGTTTCTAGCTCATACGTTTAATTATCGTCTCTTCTGCGTCTTACTTATTAATTATAATTATTATACCGCAATTAATTAAATTCAGTTGCACAATATTTTGCAATTTTATTCCAATTCCGCGATTACGAATTTGATTGCGATATTTCATTCAACGGAGATCCGAATTACGAGTTGAGATCCGATTTAATCAGGCACTATTACTGTAATTAAATTACGACGTAATTTCTTGCGCCACTCGGAGAGTCTCTTACGGCGGCCGACGCATCCATCATCGACCGGTAACTTCCTCGAACGTTCTCGCGCGGAAAAACAGTTTCGAGTTGGGGTAAAAATGACGGAGAAGCGCGCGGAATCCACGAAACGGCGGGACGCATGCAAGTTCCAAAGATGGACGACGGTGCCGTCGCGGGTCGGTTTTACGCGGAGCTCGAACTTTCGAATATCTCATTAATTCCGAGCTGTCTGCCACCGGCAGTCATAAGTTCCGGCGCTCCGTGGCTGTTCCAAAAGTTCAGAAGTATCGCTCGCGCGCGCGCGCGCGCAGCGCTCGCCGATGGACGGCGAAATAAAGAAACGGCTCCGGGAAGTTCCGGCGACTTCGGAGCGGACTGGTCCGACTTAACACGGGACGGACTAATGAACTGTTTCGTTAACGAGCCCCGTGTACAGCCGAGGGGGTGCTCGTTCGCGAAACGAAACGACACGCCGGAACGACGATTTTTTTCGAAAGCCGAGCCCCGGCCAACGGGAGACTTCCGGCTTCCCGGGGATTTCTTGTAATGTCGTGGGTACGGCCATTGGATTTCGCCGAAATCGCGATTTTTCACGGCGGAATAATATTTTAGTAATGCGGAAACGGGATTCCGTGGGACGTGTGCATGGTGAGAGCAGAACAATGAAGAGAACAAAGGCTGGGAATATTAATATTAAAGCTGAAAAATTGCAGCTGCATTCACGGCTACCCCCACTCCTACCTGGAAAAGGACGGCGGACGTGTTTCGGTACAATCTGTGCGGCGAGCTTCTAGTTTTATGTTTTTAATGCATAATGCAGTATTCGTAATTTTTAATAGAATGTGCGTAGCGTATAATACAATATATATATTAAACGTAATATAGTATACGTGATATATAGTATGATGTACACGTAATATACTGTGTGACATGCATATAGTATATAGAAAAATATAACTACATT
>CM052163.1:1441134-1465054 GCA_028455555.1 Augochlorella aurata | reverse complement strand
AACGTAGCGACAAATCTACCCACTGTCGCTGTAAACGGTTAACGAAAGTCTCGGAAGACGAGGAACAATGGGCCGAAGTTGCGTGTAGAAATTCCATCCGGCGAGGGCTGTTAATTGCGAGTCGCGTCGCGACGCACAGCTCGCGTCTCCCCGGCGGCATTGTATCGGAAGTCGGGCGCGGGTCTCGCGGAAGAAAACTGGGTCAGGAGTATTTGTAAAGGATAATCGAGACGCTTACCCGGCCCCGGCCCGCCATAAAGCAGAATCTTCGATCGGACAAAGGGCGGAGAGTCGCAGAATTAGATGCAAACGACGCATCGAGCCGGAGGAGACCCACTGTATCCCAAGTGCGAGGGCTCCTTTGTGGATCCACACAATGTGCTTCATAAATTGCATAATCTTGCTTTTCTCATGCAAAGTAGATCGGCCCGTAATTACGTCAGCGTGGAGTGAGAGAGAGAGGGGGGGTGAGAGGGACACTCCGGGAACCGTTCGAACCTACCGAGCTGTGAAATAAGCCGGGTTTATACCTAGAGAGTGACAGAGAGAGAGAGAGAGAAAAAACACCGGAGTGGATCGTCCCGGCGATGAGTATTGCCCATAAAATTTTTCATCGCGACTGTACACCACATAAATACGCTCGTAACTTTTCTAATCTCCGGTATGAGGAACGTCGACACGTATGGACGCCGTCCCGGAAAAATACCGACTCCAGCAGGCTCTT
Organism: Augochlorella aurata; assembly: GCA_028455555.1. Taxonomy (NCBI): domain Eukaryota; kingdom Metazoa; phylum Arthropoda; class Insecta; order Hymenoptera; family Halictidae; genus Augochlorella; species Augochlorella aurata. The sequence continues at coordinate 1,464,330 of CM052163.1, read as the reverse complement.
TTTTCCGTTCTCTTGCTGGAACTCGTTCAAGAAAGCCTGTACCGATTATGGTACTCGGTGGAGGGCTGCTCCTTCCAACGGTTATTAATATTATATATTAACCTTGTCAAGGTTATGTCAAGGTTAAAATAAAAATAATGTTAATAGAGAGATACTATAGTTCTCTATTGCGTGTACCCTTATTCGCCTAACGGGTCATTAAGGACTCAGCACATATCTCAAGGACGGCCCTTTTCATATTTTTTTGCTGTATTTTCCCCCATGTGTATATCACCATTCCACGATGTCTCTTTAAAAATAATAAAATCATTTGGATATAAATAATTCTAGCCACGAATAGGTTAAAATAATCTATTTTATAGCACACGTGCTTTGGGGGTCTTAAACTGTGGACGTATCAAAGGTACCCCAAAGGTACCCCAAGGTTCAAAATACGTCCCTGTGCAATCCACAACTGCACAGTGATTCCTCCACAATTCCCCCAATAGAACGAGACAGTTCCCGTTCCCGTACATCCACGCCCCGTTTCACCCCCACACTTCGATAGCAGAATAATCAAATTTACTTTCCATTTAGCAGAAACGAGCAGCATTCTTCTCCGCCAGCTTACGCTCGAGATCTCGATCGCGAGTCCGAGCCGTAGTTAGATCCGTAGTTTAAACCCGGCTTCTCTAAATCGGTGTTTGTAATTGGGGGTAGCGATCGAGTGGCAGGATTTATGCGGTCGCCGCGGCCGAATCGAGCGTCTGGGGCGGTGAGAGGGCGCACGGGGAATAAATTTGAGCAGCGGTAAATGTATTAATAAAACATCGATAAAATAAATCTGGCGCCCCAAGAGGGACGGTGGGGTAGACGGCGGGAAGGCGATGGGGTGGGGAAGGCGAACCGTGGACGGGGATCGTTCGGTAGTAGCGAATTCAATCTGGAAACAGTTGGGCAAACGGCGAGGGTACTCGGTCGTCCGGGGGTAGAGCGAGAAGTTTAGCTGCGAGAGAGGATCTCCAGGGTGTATCGCGGAAACGCCAAAATCTGCCGGCGGCGGGCTGGCCGGTATATCGGGCATGCGAGAGCCGGTGGAATTGGCGTGGTCCCATCGGACATAAATTTCAATCAACGGCAGTCGACGACGCTCCGCCGTCGACGGCAGGTCGAAGGGAAGCCCGAAATACAATCGCGTCCTCATTGAAGGCGTCGCTCGCATACTTCGACCCTCCGATATTTATTGCCACCTGATCGAAGCCGCCCTGATTGGTTCGCGTCGATCTATCCGTTCCTGCGCGTTACACGACCCACGGAAACGTAAATTCCACGGTGCCGCTCTCTCTCTCTCTCTCTCTCTTTCTCTCTCTCTCTCTTTCTCTCTCTCTCTGTTTCCCTCGCCGCCCTTCCTGCGGACCCCTCGTTGATTGGTTCCCGGGACACGAAATTTGCATTAAACAAAACCGGACCGACCGCCGCGCCGTTCTCCGCGGCATCCTTATCGCAACGGATATCGATCCGGCTGATTCCACGGCTTCCTAGGATCACGGGTTCTGCGTGCGCCAGAAATTTCTCGCGGCACCTAATTAAACGACTTCCGCGCAGATCCGAGCACGCGACTTGGCCGATTGTTGTTGTTCGTCTTCGTTATTTTACGGTGACTTGGAAATTGATTAATATTTAGTTGGCTATGTAATGATATATAATGATTTTTAAAAATTATTGTTTTTCGAGAAATAGTCGAGATCACCTTGAGTTTTTTAAAGGACACCCTGTATATTTGACTCCGCTGGATTATCGCTGGTGGAAGAGTGGATTCAACGATGTAGTATACTGTGACCTTCGGATGACCTTGGCGCGTACAACGATCTGCTGGAACACGATTTATTTATATTCTGATTATTGATAATATTGCCATAATAAAAAGTATAGTGGAGAATAAAACGCTATTTATTTCTAGTATTTACAATAATTAATTTATTATATTTCCTCCGGCCATCGTTATGCGAGGTTAAGTGCAACCTAATCTTATATAAATATTTTGTTAAAAATTATACATCGTCAATCATGTTCCAGAGATTGATATCCAGTATTTTTAAGACGCTTCAATTATTCGTGTAAACGGTTCTGAATTTCTTTCGTAAACTGTAAAATTCATTTTATACGAAACGTTGGCCTCTTTGATATTTCGGTGCCAGTTACAATCTCAATTAATTGACAGGCATTCGCTCGTCCGCTTCGGACGTTGGGCAAGAGTAACATGTTCAATGAAATGGAGGATTTCTTTGTCCAGCGAATTGTTCACGCAACAAAGAGCCACAGTTTTTATTAATTGAAAGTCTAAAATATCGTGTTGCCTCGTAACCTTTCCGAGCTGGGATTCACAGTGCAGGAATTGGAGTGAACAATACTGTAAAACGAGAACACAATAGGAGATGATGAAAAGGTAAACATTGAAGTGAAAACATGTTTTAGAATGCTTGCTATGGAGGAGGACTAACGACGCCTCGCGGCGAAAATTAGCAACGCATTTGGAGTCCGCTAGCGTCACCTAGCGGCGATTAATAGAAGTAATAGAATTAATGAAATAAAAATTAACAACTTCCCCGGGCTCCAGTAGTATATTAAAGATCTCAATACAAGCAGGAGACAATTGAAAAATATATGTATATATTAAGAAGACTGAGAATGTAAAGTTTGCCTAATGATATATGCAATTAAATCGTCCGGTAATCCGGCGGGACACTGTATTAGCCAGAAGTATTATTTTCAATTTCAAGCTACACGTTGTCGCACACAAATGCGATTAATGTTTTATGAAAAAATATTATTGTTAACATCCGTCGAATATTGAGATTGTAATGTAAAAATTGTTAGGCGAGGGATTGCAACACGTAGCGTCGTGTAGCATACATTATGACAATTTAAAGTCCTAGGACGTTGAATAAAGAATATTGCAATTGGATTTGGAATGCGTTAAACAACGGTCTGTGTATTGGAATATCTTGTAAACCTGTAGAGAATAAATGAATTTATCTCTCTGTCTAGTAATTGGAATAGGAATGGGTGCAGGAGTGGGACGGACTGAGGGCCCCTTGCGGCGGAAGTTGGTACCAACAATAGTACCGATTTAGGCCACTAGGCACCGCTAGTCCGTCCTACTAGTGCTCCTCAATGAAATCGTCCATCAAGAATAGAGCATCATAGTACAAATCAGGATAAAAAACATAATCTTTTCCGAATAATAAATTCATCTCTTACTGTTTCACTGCGCTATTATATACAGGGTGGTGCACGCAACTTCTGCGCCTCCTGTAGCTTCCAAAATATACACTACACTAAAAAAACGTTCTGTATTCAATATTAACGACAATATAAACACAATTTTATCTTTGTAAATATATTGTTATCTTATATAAATAATTTTATAACATAATGACAATGTCTTTATGCCATTCTAATTGAGAAATTATTATCTATCGTAGGACGGGTGTTTAGCTCCGTCAAGAGCTAATTTCGCAGCGTATTTCCGACGGAAAGTGTGTTTATAATCACAGTGTATTCTTTTATTAGAGTAATAACAGTTATCTTTTATGGGAGCCGAAAATGGGGGACGGTAACGAGATTCTCCCGCGCGCGGTGCATTTTTGTCCCGACGTAAACACAAATGCAGATTTGTGTCGTGTTCCCGGGATAGTGTCATGAGCGACGCGCGTGTCAGAAATGGTTCGCCCAATTCTGTACCTTCGCCGTGACAATATTTACATACTCTATGTAAGCTTGTAATTAGACCGTGGTTTTTACGCAGTTACGGGAATTATTGTTGCATTAATTTCAATTCGATAAAACTGTCGAAAGTATTGGAAAAATAGAGAAATATTAGAAAAATATTAGAAAATATTTTAAGAATATTACAAGAACATTAGAAAAATATTACAAAAATATCAAGAGATAAATTTTGATAAATATTAGAAAAATATTTATCAAAAAACTATTAAAAAAATATTAGAGTATATTTAAAAAATATCAGAAAAATATTAGAAAGCAATTTATTAGAAAAGTACTGGAAAAATAGTAGAAAAATGCTTATAAATTATTAGGAACAATAAAAGATCGTTGTACAGACTGTACACATTATTTCAATTTCACGAAATAAAACAAAAGTCACGGGGAGACCGAGGATGCTGGTGCACGTCAGCTCGCAGCAGTCGCATTATAGAGTAAACATGCGAGATGGCAGGTGAAATATTGTTCGAATCCGGTTCTCCTTGGACGTTCTTTTATCTCTCATTTCGATCGTATTTACCGTGCACACAACGACCGAATGATAACTGTCGATCAAGCACGGAGAAACGCAAAAATGTCGAGCACCGGGAACACCTAATAAATGTTGTAATACTCGGTCGTTGTATCGACACATACACCGCGTGCCTTTCTCTCGGCGTCGGAAAGCAATTTGGTGGTTATTACGTCATATTTCTCGGGAGAAGTCGATTCGACGGCGCGACATACCGCGGGGAGCGGAATTGTCTGAACAGTTTTAAAATGGTATGAATTTCTTCAGACTGGCCTAAATGACTTGCATTTTTCTGCAGATGTTGGAGGGACTAGTGCATTGTGCAATGACTGAAATTCTTTTTTCTTAATTTTATTATTAGTAATTAAAGTCTACAGTCTCCCTTATTAGCAGAAATAAAACCTCCTATTAGTCCCCAATTTCCAGAAAATAGGGGACTCGAGACTGGCCGATTGCAAACAAAGGACGCCACCTGACTCATTTAATTTCGTTTTCATTCCAGACTTTTGATTATTATTAACTAATCCCCTTTGCCCCTCAGTACATACTTCAGCGTTGCCGATTGAGTCGGTTTTTTAGAAAAACCGAAGAAATAAAATAGAGAAAATACAAAATAAAAAGAGAGGAGAACAATGCACTCCATCGCTGGTGATCAGCACAAATGGCATAGCTATATTCCCCTAATTTCTCTCACCTAGCCACGCCGCCGTCTCGCAAAAATTCGATAAAATCCGAAGTTTTATTACCCGACTTCTTTTGACATCCCCGGATTATTGTTATTGACAGAGGCAGAGGGAGGGGGGTGGATGCGCAAGAGAATTCTCGGACATTTTTATTAAAAGCGACAGTAATATCGAACCACTGAAGGATTTTTAAAGTGGCCCCGGTGCCGCTGCTGCTTTCTGCAGTTTCTGTTCCCATCAGTGTTTATCGTTTTTATTTCGAACGGAAATACACTTTTAACCTACACTCTTTCGATTTCGACGTTCCGCAGATCCAACGGCGAGATTGCTCGACCTACTTCGGAGCATCGACGTTGGACTAAATCAATTTCCCATTTTTATGTTTTTAATCAATCTCCGATGATTCCATCGACGCTCCGCCGTTTCCTTCGACACTTTTGTATCTGATTTTCCATGGAACGGAATCTGTCGCAGCGCGAAAACGAACTTCCTGCGAGGAATTAGCACCTGGCATATTTCATATGCATTAGAGTTCTCGCGAAGTCCAAGTTCCTTTTGTTCTTCTTAATGAAATATTCTGAAAAAATTCATGGACCTTTTATTTCCCAAGGCAGAACCCCCAAAAATTTCTCAGAATTCTCAGTTCCAAAATGGTCACGTTAAAAAATCCTTAATAACACCGATATTAGCAGTCAAAGCGATAGATTTATATTGTCGACGTTTTCATTTTGCAACTAAAAATTCTGAAAAAATTCATGGCTTTGTGTCCTGTGGGATAGAAGACTCACGAATTTTTTCAGAATTTTCCGTCTAGTAGAACGGGAGATACAGAGCTGAATCAACGAATCTGATTGGGGTAGCACCTTGGGAGTTGTCTGAAACTTTTTGATTTATCAAAAAGAGAGAGGAGGAGCTGCGAAACTATTAATATTGTAATGTAAAAAGGCGAATGGAATCCCAAAAGCGATGACAATCTCGAGTCCAAGTGCGCCAGAGGTAGACACAGGGTCAGCAGCGCGGCGAATCGAGTGGCAACGGCCAATAAAATGACTATGGCCCTGCGACAAATCAGCCGGCGAGCTTACTATCGAGCGCGACAACTAATTACGCGGGCGTATATTAGTTGCAGACAGGCCCTCGGAAACCGCGCCCGGTTTCGAACAGTTCGGCTGTTGCTGGCAGTTTCAATTGCCGGGCCCGATCTAGTCGTCAGATTACAACGTGGATTTACCAAGGCGTCCAACTCCGGCCGATCTATTAATGAACAAGTTCGCCGGGCTACGTTTGCTAATATTCTGGTTGCCACGGGGTTGCCGGCGACTAATCAAACTTCCGGTCTCGCCGCGTTACCTTAACGAGACACGCGGCTTCTTACTTTTCTTTCCGCGGGAAACCCCGCCGCGACCCCGGCTCTCTCCTCGTTGAATTTACTAATTGCGAAGATCCTTCGGGCGTTCTTGTTCGGCGAAGTTTCAGCCAGGATGCTGCTGGAGCAAGCGGGATCGTGTAAACTGCACGATGAATGGGAACAAGTTGCCGCCGCTATGCGTTTAGCTGCGGCAAACTTGCCGACAGATACGGTGCCCTAGCTATTTTTCGACCGTCATCGATCTCCCGCTTCTGCGAGGCGCGGACCGGAACGCGGTAATCTATCCGCAACCGAGATATTGTAAACAGTAGATAAGCAACGGCGCATCTTCGACCGCCGCCCCCCAAAGAAATCGGTCAAGTGGCTGTGAGCCACGCTTTAAGATACTACATACAGTATACTATGTAGTATAGTAAGTGAGTATAGGATGTCTAAAACATATTCTACAATTCTCTAAGGATCCATTTTATAATTTAAATTGCAATCGTCCTAAAAAATAGATACCCCCAACCGTCAATATACGTCAGTTCTTTTTTAAACGTCAGTTTCAACGACGTTATATTTAATTACAGAGCTACCTAATGAAATTAATATTTACTTACCATACAGACGCCTTCTAAGAATCGAATTAAACAAGGAAAAAATTTTTTGAATTTGAAATTCGATATTTTTTAAATTTCCTCTTCTTTGGATCACGTGGCGATCGTCGCGCCACGGCGCTCCGCGCGTGCGCCGCTGCCCCCACTCCTTGCCTATCTTATTTCCCATCACGCACCGGCCTCGTCATGGTGGGGAGGCCGATCCGAGCGACGCGAGCCGAAGGGACAGCCGTCGCGGGCTCGTAAAACGAAAATTGCTTCATTAAGCTTTCCTTAAGCTCGTCTAGAGGCGGTTTGTTTACCGATCGGGCCGGCGGCGGTGCCGTTGAACCGTGGCTCGTTACAGGGAAGTGACGTTCCCTGACAATCGAGCCGCGTTCTCTTATTCAAATAGCCATTCGCGCGACGGCCGAGGCGGCGCTCGCCGGGGAAACGAAGCAGCGCGTCAGAATATTGCTTTCCTGCGTTCATTGGCAGGTTTTAATTAACTCCGCGTTCGGAAAAGTAATAATACCGCGCGCACTTTACATAAACTCGATAACCGGCGGGCAAGGGATTGGGGGGCGTCGGGAGGACGGGGTGGGGGGACCGGGAACAGCCACGCGGCGACTCAGATTGATTCGAGAAACGTTGCATTGTGCCCTCGTTATTGCACGGCTGCTGAGTGCATTCTCGAGTGCATCCGACTGTAACGGACTAGCCCCGTGATTGCTCGGAATTTTCAAGCGGAGATATTACTTTGTTCGCCGGCGAAACCGGCGGTGTTTCGCGGCGTTTAATAAACGATTAACGAGTTCGTTTTCGTTTAATCCGCCGCCCTGCTGAGGCCGCCGGTCAACGTTAATCCGTGCCTGCGTATGAACGGCTATTACCACGGAGCCGGGACTGTTTTAGCGAAATTGTTATACGGTGGCCGCGCGCGGCTGCTACGGAACGGCGCGGAGTCGCGATGAAGGAGCAACGAGCCGAAACGTAATCGCTGGTATTAGTTTCGACCGATGGTGTCCGTTTCCGAAGTAATTGAATACTGTTCTCATTCGAGCCGAAATGTTTTATCCGGAACCGTTGCGGCGCGAGTCCCCGCCCCTCTCCCGATACGTACGCATTTTTTTACAACGTGACGCGCGCAAGGGAAAAATCTGGAACAATTCCGACGCCATTGTTCCGATTGGATATTGTTGCTGGAAAAATACGTGGTGGCCGTGTCATTTTTACTTGCTCCAAAAAATCACGTTCTTTTAAGTTTCTTATTTTTAATAACTAGGATTGTCAATTTAAAAATCTGACAGAAATTCTCGAATTTCAGATTTTTTTCGAAATTATTATTAATAGGATATTTGTCTGAATATTTATAGAAATATTTATGCAGCTCCTCGGGAGTATAATTAACCCTTCTGCGAAGTTAATTAATTTATTCTCAGCTATTTCTAAATATACAAATCTTAAAGGGTGGTTGGGGGTGAAGAAATTGCAGCCGGCGGTTTAGAAAAACATTTACATATTTATATATATATAAAATATAATACAATTTGTTACAGTGTAGATGACAGTGTAGCGTTTAGACGTTAATATCCAGTGTAAATTAGGTATAAATCTAGGAGCGGTATGGAAGGACAGAGGGCGCTCGGTATACGTACGAATCGTGGACGCGGGCGCGTTCCCGAACGCATCGGCACGGGACCGTTTGGGGAGCGCGCGCGCGCGCGCGGATCTCTACAGTGTTGCGTCGCTTTCATTGTTTTCGTTTCGGTTGTTGTCGCTTCTCGTTCAACACGGTTACACGTAAATTATAAAGATATAATTATGCTATTCAGCTAGCTACCTAGAGTCGAGTGTAGGTGCCTAGAAAGAGTCCGGGACGTAATTTTAAATCTAGAAACTATATACAGGATATACCTATGTACACGCACACGCTATTTCGCTCGATTCCTTTCTGCCCACTCCGGCTCGTTGCTTGCGCTGTTGCCGTGCCCGGTGACCCGTATACGATCGGGAACGGGCCGCTGGTATCGTTCTCTAATCTTTTCTACATACAGTACATACACGTGTCCGATTTCCTGGCCCCGTTGTGTTTTCGTTGGACGCGCCGCGGTTATTTCCATCGGATCCTCGATACTCGCCGAGCCCCTCCCCTCTCCTCCGTGCCGCGCCCAGACCAAACGAGTGCTCATTCGCCAGGAAAAATTCCATTCGCAAGGGACCGTCCTCGGAGAAATTCGCCGACGCGGCGTGCTCCTCCAGATCCCGGATTTCAGGATCGATCTTCGATTTCTCGAATTATTCCGACGGTCCCAAGGTTTGTTACGGAATTTTTCTCTGATTAGTCGCGGCGAGGCGCTGCGACACGTGCCGCTGCGGATACTGTTCCGCCTGGGCGCGGAGTGGGGCGAGCGAGCCAATCGGAGACCGCAGCTCGCCCCCACTGCTTCCTCGCTTCGTCTCAGGTACTGCTCGCTGCGTGTCCGCACCCGACGAACGCGTCTCCGTCTGTGTATATCGTACAATGTGCAATTTGATCTGACGCAGAAACGGCCGGACGACCCGCGACCGGACGTCCCACGGTGGCCCGACGTCGACGGAACAGGGACTGAGCTCGTCGCTTTGTCATTTACTTTGTTATACTTCTTAAAATAATTTTGCGGATTTTGACGTTTATTTTTATATAAATAAATATTTCTTTTGGGGGATAAATTTCCGCTTGGAGCAAGAGGAATGCCCTATGGTGCAATATTATGTCAATAGAATTTGTATAGTGTTAAGATTTATATATTATTTATTGTTAATATTGCAATGTAATGTTAATAAAATTTCTGGTAGAACGGCAATTTATTTATTACAGTTTGCGGGTAAAAATTTCAGTCCTGGTTCCGAGGATTTCGCGCCACCCTGTAGAGCGCCGATCCTGACCCCGATCCGCGAGAGCACGACGGGCGCCAGGTGCCTCGGCTTGAAAGACGAACCAGCTAACGTACACACGATGCAAGATCATTAATCATAATAGTTTTAGTATAAATGCGTAATATCGTTCCCTATGTGTCTAACATAATTACTCCAGTATAAATGACATTTACTTTGTGACACTTTGCTTGATTGTTCTGGTCAATATCACCGGCATTCTCTATCACCGTCCTTCTTCACACCCGAAATTATTCCTCGCCGCGTTCCCCTTTTTCTTTTTCCTTCTAACGCGACGTCGACGACGACGACGAAATCAGACGTCGGCGTCGCGGCGCTGAAAAAGTCACGGAACGACGCCGTCCGTCGCCGTTCTCTCGCACAGCCGATTCTAACGAGCTCCTTCGCACAGTGATAAATCATTGCTTATCCCCCCGGTGGATCGTACGGTTGCGTACAGGCAGCGCAGAAATTCGAGAGAAAGAAGGTGGCAGTGCTGTTCCCGTTTCGTTTCTACCAGGCCATCCACCACGGTTCTCTCTCGCTCGCCATTTCAGCGCGGACCTACCCTAGATCGTCGGCCCGACTGCGAACGCTCCGCCGGATCATGAGTAATTCAACAGCCGCTTTCGATTTACAGTGTTCTCTCCCTAAGTGACCGACGCGTCTCCTCCATAAGTGATCGGGAAGTCTGCTAAGAAAGCGGTCGAGACATTCGCTCCGGATGTGATAAAACGTCTACGCCGCGAGTGATCGAAACATCTACTCCATAAGTGACCGATACGTCTAGTTCAGAGGTGATCGAAACATCTACTCCGTAAGTGACCGGTAGGTCTAGTTCGTAAGCGATGAAAAGGTCTACTCCAAAAGCGATCGAACCGTGTACTTTGAAGGTGATTGAAACATCGAGTGATCCAAACATCTATTCCGTAAGTGGTCGGGATATCTATTCCGTAAGTGTCCGAAACATACACGCCGAGTGTGTGTAAACAGTGCTAGGGGGATCCCCCTTGGTCGCCCGCTTTAATATGTAAGACGATCCGGGGTCTGGTATCGTCCAGGCCATGCTAACTCAGCGATGGACTTTGCTATTTTTAATTATTTATTTACGACACCTTCGCCAAACTGCGAGATTTTTCTGATTAAAACGAGGCCAAACACGATGCAATTTTCACCGCAGTAACTTGTTTATTAAATAACAAAATTCTGGTTGACTTTTTCGGAATTACGATCGTCATAGTACAAAGAAGGGAGTGCCTACTACTATCAAAAGGGCAAAGGGATCCATCACTATCGAAGGGAACACTGTAATCGCCGTTTCAGTCCAGCTGTCAATTAATTAATTCAATTCACATTTATTCTTGTCTGGGTTTCCAAAATCATTATGTAAATGCATTTTCTGTTAGTGTCCCTCAAATTTTGAGAAATTTGAATTACAGTAGAAAAACTTTCTCTATTTTATGGAACTGTCCGTTTCCAACTACGTGTACTCTTCGTTATATATAATTACACTGTGCACCGTTATGCGAGATAAAAATTGCTACAAGGGTAGCTTAAGCTACTCAGTGACCGTTTAGGTTCGCGACGACGTCAACGGAGCCTTCGCACTCGGCCGACGGAGTGGCTCGCAGGACGCTTCCGCGGAGCAACGCTTACTTTCACATCTCTCGCGCGCACGTGTTCATGTGCGTGGACTCGATGACAATACGATTTCGATGTAACAATTGAATAAAGAACGGAATGGGGAGGTGCGCGAATTCGGATCTGGGGTACGCTGACGTTTGCGAAGCGACGACTGTGGCAGTTCTCCTTCCCGGCAGCTCGATTCGACGATTACACACACGATGGACACTTGACGAGGACCGAAGAAACAAGGAGCACATTTCTCGTTCCTGTTTGCCTCGTTCTCTCTCTCTCTCTCTCTCTCTCTCTCTCTCTCTCTCTCTCTCTCTCTCTTTCTGTTCGACGCCTAATTCTGCTGTTAGGTGGTCTCGCTCGACTGCCCTACGGTCTTCTACACATAGATCCCCTATACAGGCCTGTCCCACCGGCTGCCTGCTGTACAACTGGCTGCCTGCTCTCCCCACTCCGCGACACCTATTAGTCCGTCCCCCCACCACCCTAACCGCAACGCGCTTACAGAGTATACAGCAATCTTTACTAGAAGAATTTTGTCGATTGGAAATTCCTGTTTTCGAATTTGATTGTTCTTACCTACCCATTTACCTAGAAATTCAAACAGCACTTGTTATACATCCTCTGCGTCGCCAAATATTCACCACGGTAAGCACGCTTCTGTGAAAAGTGGTGGGGGTGTGATCCTCCAAAATAAAGGAGTGGGGGAACGCTTCTTAGTGCGCCGCCGGTAGGACAGGCCCGCGCTACGACATTTACGAGTAATCGTAGTATTAAATTGTAAAATGTGGCTACACGTTTATCCATTATCGATTTAGTCGGCTACAGGAGGACTCTACTACTCTAGGGAGAGAGATTTATGATCGACAACCGGTCTTTCGCGGCGACCGTGAAGGACAAAATCGTACGCGGAATCAAGTCGTGTAGTTCCCCGTGAATATGTATCGAACGCACCGATACCTCGTTCTGTCGTTTCGCGCGTGGCAAGCCGCGTAGTTTTGTTCTGCTGCGACGCTAATGGGACTCGGGAGAAGTGCGCGCGCTGAGGGACCGTTCGCTGTGATACAACGCGCTGCTATCGACCGCGCTGCCACGGCGTGGGTCCTCTCGTTGCACGCCACCGTGCTCGCGGTGGCCGAAAGAACGGACTGGACGTCGAGTCGGAGGAGTGGGGACAGGTCACGTGGCGCGCTGGGACTCTCGGTGGCGTCACGTGGCGCGCTGGGAGTCTCGAGAGTGTCACGTGACGCGCTGGGACTCTCGAGAGCGTCACGTGACGCGCTGGGAGTCTCGAGAGCGTCACGTGACGCGCTGAGAGTCTCGAGAGTGTCGCGTGACGCGTTGGGAGTGTCGAGAGTGTCACGTGACGCGCTGGGACTGCCGACAGCGTCGCATGGCTTGCCCCCACTCCCTCGACTCGAAATCCAGCTTATTCTTTCGTCTGCCATGACCGTGCTGGACATTCCGGTTTCTCTGACCGAAAGAAGTGTTCCGTCGGTATTTTAACAACTAGAGAAGCGTCTCGGAGACTCGAGTGGATCGAACGGAAAGCGAATCGCGTGCAGCCGACTGTCTTTGAGCTTCGGTAAACGAAGACTCGAGGCAGTCTCCATATTTCTATTGTTCTCGATTCGTTCGCGGGAAACTCGTTGCATCGTTTCGAAGGAGTTCTCTTTATTGTCTCGAGTGTGAACGGCGGAACGAAAAAACGGGCAGAATTTTGAGACTGGTTCGGGTGAGAGGTGTTGTCCGGGAGAGGCTTCGCTGGATTGGCCGGGAGCGTCGAGAACGTCGACGGTGGCGCTCGACACGCATGAAATACTAGAAATGTTCTCCGAGAATGGCGCCTCTATGAAAGAGCGTCGCACAAAGGAACGGAAGTGCGCGTCGTCCGTCAATGGCGTGACGCGGAGATCGATCGGGTTCTGGCATTCGAGGAACGCCGCGTCGCGTCCCGCCGCGACAAGTGTTCCCGCTGATGAAAGGCCGCCGGATAATGCCCCGAATATTCCTCAGGAACTGATCTGTTCGGCTCGAGCCGTTCTATTCGGGAATTTCGGCGCGGCGCGCGAAAGTTCGTTTCGCTTGGACTGCGCGGATAGCGGAGAGATTTGGGAGTCGAGAGACGCACGTCCCAAAGAAAACGATTGCGGACGCGGTACAGTCGCTGAGAAAGCCTGTTTCTTGCTTTGAAAAAAATAGTGCGAAGCAGGCTGGCCACGTGGTGCTCGCCGAGCAGGCGGCGCTCGGTGTGCTACCCCCACCACCGCGCTCGTGGTGGGAGTACGGTTTCTGGTCAGGTCCTCTGTACGTTATAAATTATCTGTAAGATGCCAATAAATTTTGCGAGCAATCTCTCAAGCAACGCAGTAATTTTAGAGAATTTCACTGATCCACTCGGTCGTCGATTTTCGAAAGGCACGAGCATCAGTGGCCCGCGGCCGGTGTAAAGAATGAAAAGAAAAATAACGTATCACGCATTTAATGTAAGAATGATATATTTATTTATATACAAAACTTCTCGGTTAACAAAATATATAAATGTGCGCAGAAATAAAGACAGACCGGAGCGCGGGGGCGGTCTCGAAAAGCGGCTCGTACGATCAGCTGTAGTCCGCGTCGTACTCGCGAGCGTCCTAATAAACAATCTCACAGTGTCCGACACTCTTCCAAGCCCCGGAAGGTGTCAGGATCGCGATATCCGTCAGCCGACTCCTGTCACAGGACCGTTTCGGATCGGACCCGAGGCCGATCGGTTGCCGTAGTCGAGGGGCACGTGGTGGACGCGCGCGCGCGCGTGTGTCCAGCAAGCGGCGTAGAGAGTAGTGTCGCGTGAACGTGGCAAGAAGTATAACTCTATACAATTAAATAAAAAATAAATAATCGCGGGCCCGGCGCGGTCGGGGCGCGGGCCCTCGGACGTCAACGTTACACGTAAGAAACTGTACAGAATATTACAAAGGACCGCGGCGGTTCGCGCGCACACAAACGTTGGTCGAGCGCAGCGCGCGGATCGACCAACGTTTACATGTGGCCTCCGTGTCGAAAACGCATTCGCCCGTACCTCTAATAGTAACAGAATATACACAGAGTTCCGGCGGGAGCCGAGCGGCAGCCGGCTGATCCAGCCGGAGGAGTGGGGATAGCTCGCGTGACGCGGAGTGGGGGCGTCGCCTCGGTCCCCACACGGCCGCCGCGTCACGTGAGTCACCCCCACCCGAGTCTGCCTCCCATGGCAGCGGTCTCGAGCGTTCCAGTCCCGGTGTGTTCCTTATCCCAAAGCTCCGCTCGGCTCCTCGGCCAGAGAAATAAACAGCCAACAATATAAATTCATTCGAGAGTCACGGAAATCATTCTAAATCCCACTCGATCGACGGGATCCTGCGTCAGCTTTGCTTCTTCGTTCACGATACTTTCCTGCCGTGGATATCTTTCCGTCCAAGATCGGTCGCTGCTGAAACCGGCCAACCGCCGGCGAACTCGCGTCGCGACGACGCGACAAGGCCGCAGCCCCGACGCTCGCCTAAATGGACTAGAAACTTGTGTCTCTCCGGATAGAGCGCTGCTGGTCAGCTCCGAGAAGATCAACTAAAACCGGCCGATTCGATGCTAAAATCGACGATCTCTGAATTACCGACGGTCGATCGAAGATCCCGAGAGAAATCGCGTCGATGGTAGCCGGCGATCATGGTCGCAGAACATCGCCGGATCTGGAAGACGAGCGTAGCCTATCCGAGCGGCCGGAGAAGCAAGTCGCTCGCGACCGAAAGATATCCAAGGAGCGTCCTGTACGAGCACGCGATACGTCATAACAATAATGCACGAGCAGAGATCGCGAGAAGGGAGAGGGTGGTCGATCGTTGAGCGAGGACAGCGTGGATCCCGATCCCGGCAAGCGTGCCTCGCGAGGGAAATCCATCTGGCAGTGCACCGTGTGGTCGCGGCCAACGAATCTCATTCGTTCCGGTCGTTCGACGCCATCAAAAATATGTCCGGCTCTCCCGAAGGCTCGGCGTTCCCGCCGGGATCGGATCGGCGCTGGGAATTGCACGGATCTCTGCGTAGCCGGATTGCGGATGGAGCAGGCCTGTACAACTGGCTGCCTGCCGCCCCGCCATCAACCAGTCCGTTGCCCCCACCTAGAGCGCATCGCCGCGCGCCATCTTACAATTACCGTACTATAATTTCGACGATGGAAAATTGTCCGTCGTAGCATAATCGTTCGTAGTTCGCGACAAGTCCACCAGATGTCGGTGAATCGCTGTGGGCATCGCTGAGAGCACACGGTTGCGTCAGCGGGGTAATCCGGAGGTGGGGGGTGCAGCCGGTGAGCCGGCAGTTGGACAGGCCCGTGGATATCGTGTTCGAGGTGGGGGACGACCACCCTGACCTCGGCCAACAGCCAGCGAACGATAATAGTGATGATTTTAGCCTAAGACTGACGCGTCAGAGTGCACGCCGGCACGTTACTTACATGCATCGCTCCTCCCGACCCGGCGCGATCAACGAGAGGAATAAAACGGCCGTCCTAGATAAACAGAATCGATCGATCTGTCGGTCGATCGGCGTCGATGGGACGGGTCAGTGTTCACCTGAACGCGGCGCCGACGATGATCGTCGCCGCGGCGAGCACCAGCGGCAGCGACACCGATCTGGCGGAGGAACTTCCGGCGGCGGGGCCGTCGCTGCTGCGGGACACCTTGCTGCGAACCAACTGTCCCCTCTCCACGGCGTTCGTCTCCTCGCTGTTCGGGTCGACCGACGCCCCGATGTCCGCGTCCTCGCTCAGCGACATCGACAGCTTGTTCCTCAGCGTCTTCTTCGAGCACGGCAGGCTGGTGTCCTCGTACGGCCTCAGGATCCGCGGGTAGTGCACGTCCAGGTTCGCCGTGCCTGGCAGGGTGCCCTTGCTGGTCGAACAGAGCGGGGTGATCGTCCCGCCCCGCGTGGCCTCCACGAAGTTCTGCACCTTGTTCACCCAGTCGTAGTTCGTCAGACGCTCCTCCAGTGTCATGCCCTTCAGCTCTTGCGGTTCCTCGATCGTCACCGGGCTAGAACGCCTGGAACGAACACAGTGGCGCGTGAAATTCTACCCCGCGAGTGCTGAGAATCAGGGGAAAAGATTCCTCAGGTGATTTGCAACAACTTTTCCCTTTGCGGAAATTTCCTACGACGCTTCGTTAACGAGATATCGGCAAAATAAGAGCACTGGGACGGTTGACGCCCCGCCCAGAGCGACGCGGTCACCGCCTAGTGGTGACTCATCGGCCCAGCGCCCCGCCTCGCGGCCAATGCCGCGCCGAGCGTGGCACCGCGGGGGCGGGGCGTCAGTTTATCGTTAATAACTCGTTAACGAAGCGACGGATAGAAATTTCGCAAAGGACAAAGTTGTTTAAAATCGTGCCAGGAATCCGGTCTATTAAGGGCTTCGATTTTTGTAACATCTGATAAAAAAAGCGCGGTAAATGAAAAAGAGGAATCGCCTGTTGCGAGAGTGGATGAATTCTGAGGGCAGCTGTTTACTTTATCAAGCCTGATCGTGCAGTGAAATTGCACGGCGAGCGTAATTACGTTACGAAGAATCGCGGTACGAGATCGCAATTTGCGGGCTTCGTGGGAATTGTATTACGACCAATTAACGGAGCAACGATGAGGGTGTCGCGCAAAGATGACGATGATGTCTGTCGTGGTTAACGAGCGAACTGGCAACGACCTGCCGATATTAGTGGCGGTAATAACAGTAATTCAGCCGGGTCAGTGGACAGGGCGGGAACCGGTGTGTTTAGCGAAACAGGACGTTCGGCGCATTAAAGTTCGCGACACGTCGCAGGAAACGTCTTCGTGACACGCGTAGCGTTACATAATGCAATGAACGATGCGTCTGGCGCAACATGAGCGCTGCGCGGCTCCCGTTCGGCAAATGGCAGCGGGTCGTGCGGTCGTGACGCGCGACCGATCGTCGTCCCTAATTGCCAATTTAAAGTAATCAGAGTAAAAGGAGCGAACGTCTGGCCAGGCCGGGGCTATAGAAACGAGGAGCGCGGGATTGATCATTAGTGCGGTATCAACGGCCCGTGTTAATTAATATCAAACGGACTTTGGACCAGAATCCGCCATTAATGACCGCCATTAATCCGTGGAACGGGGCACGCGGACCCTCGCCGACGCCGGACGTAAACATTTTGACAGGCGTGTGTATACTCACTGCTGCAGCTTCTGGATCCCCAGACTCTGTAGGACCGTCGGTAACGAAGGCAGCGAGTAGCAGAGCGATAGCTCGATGCGCGGATAATAAAGCGTGGACACCAGGCAGGTCTCGTGTCGCATTGTCAAACCGCCCAGCGTGATCGCCTTCCTCGACTCGGTCGAGTACGTGCACTCCGTTATCAGATGATCGCCCTGAAACCAAACACAAAAGCCCACGGTCACTGCGCGGTGCTTTACGAGCCGAACGATTTTCAATCAATTTTTACGCCCCCCTCGCTACCACGTAATTTATCGACGCACTCCACAGCCACGAGATCGTATTTCAGGCTCTCTTGCCGCCTCTCTGCAGCCGCTCGAAAATAAGCAACTTGTCCGAATTCATTCGACGAGAAGATCGCTACAACGGTTAGCACGCTCGTATAACTATTGCTGTAATTCCCGCGGAAATTGTTATTACGGTGTGAAAAAATTTATATTCATTCTTTGAATATTGTTTAATAAAGCTGCAAAGTGTGGAATTAAAACGCCCGATACTTTCTCCGTAAAAAATTCTCAAAGTTTGCCCCAGATTGCTAGCGTCGGACTTAGGACTTTTATTACGAATACTGTAACTTCAACAATAATTGTTATTATCGTTTAAGAAAATTTAGGTTCATTCCTTGAATATTGTTTAATAATGCTGCAAAGTGTGGAATTTAAAAACCCGATACTTTCTGCGTAAAAAATTCTCAAAGTTTGCCCCAGATTGCTAGCGTCGAATCTAGGACTTTTATTACCAATACCGTAACTTCAACAATAATTATTATTATCGTTTAGGAAAATTTAGGTTCATTCCTTGAATATTGTTCAATAAATGTGCCAAGTGTGGAATTAAAACGCCCGATATTTACCCCGTAAAAAATTCCCGTAAATTGCCCCGTAATCGCAGCACCGACCAAGCTATCCCCACTCGATCCGCCCTGACCGGACAACGTCATATCCAAAAAAGGCGGCCGTAAAATAACGCCCGGAGAGAAGAATACATAAAACCGGCAGCTGGTAGCCGGTCGAACGTCCAAGGCACCAGCGATCGTGTGCAAATGAATCCCTTATCGCCCGGTTCCTCAGCGGCGTCATTAAATTACCATCTAATGAAATACAGAGGGAGGAGGACGCGTCCTCGAAACTCCCGGCAGGCACTACTCACCGGATAGACCCTGACGGGCTTCTGCAGCTTCCGATACTCCTGATAGGTAGGATCGTAATTGGTGTCAGACGCAATGGGTGGCAGTTCCTCTCCGGACCTTATCTGACGCAATCGGACCTTCCTGCCGAGTTGATGAGTATGCATGACGACGGCGAATATGTTGATGCCGTTGTTGGGAATGGTCTGCCCGGTACAGTCCGAGATGCAATGACCTTCGGAGACGACTTCGGGCTGGCCGGGCGGTATGGTGTGCCTCCAGTTCGGGTCGATGCCGACGCTGAGAATCCCGGCGTCGTGAGTGCGCAGCCGGTCCGTGTAATGCAAACGCAAACCGGAGCTGTCGCTGATGTCCACCTCCAGCTCAGGATTCGTGTAATGCGTCTCCAGCATGTAATAACGCGGGCCCTCGTGCGGGTCTAGCGGATACCCGGCCTCCAACGGATAATTGAACCCCTGGAATAAAAGGGAGCAGACGAAACAGGATTACAAGCCAGCTCCAGAAGGTCCAATTCAATAATTTACAGCTGATTAAAGATTCTTTAGAATAAATCCAGACAGCTCGATGGTCCTAGAAACGTCCTTCTAACGTCTGAAGTAAGACATCCTTGAGTCGTCCACACATTATTGGGAAGACTCGATGGATTACAGCTCGCAGCAGAGAATAGAGTCAATGAGAGTCTACTAAGCCCGTAAGTGGACACCGCATGGCCCACTTTGGATGTGAGCCTCTTAGCTCGACTCTTCCAATTGAGCTAATCAGGTCGTCGACCGATTCTCTCTGACGGCATGGCCGCAGCGGTGACGGCTTACGCGGTATTATATTACAGACGTTATTTCAGTAACTTCTGTCTGGCGCGAGCACTGTCATCGCGATCAGATTACTCGGGCCGTATTAAACGTTCCGGGCAGTTCGAGCCCGAGGAGATTATATACGCTATCAAAACAAATAAAGCACGCTTTGCAGGCGCTCCCGACGGACGTTCAGCCCGCGCATGTTCCCGGGTAAAGAAGACTACAAAAGCCCCCAAAGAGACTGGCTCCTAAGAGATTAAAATTCGATACCGCTGCGGTCCGCGGTGTCATTTGCACTCGGGGAAGCTTCAGATCAAACGGACGCCGTCCGAACGAGACTCTAAACGACAGCGGGAGCACCGCGGAACAATATATATATATGGTGACACGTATGAATCTCGACGACTTGGCCGATATGTCGCTAATTAAACCGAGGAACATGGCAGCGAAGATCCGGTTACTTGGATAGCGAACGGTTGGGGGAAATCGGCGGGAATCGTTGCTAATCGCTGAAAATATTGTAACCGTAGACGCCGTAATTGGCGTCGCAAATCATGCTTCAGATAGTATCGTGATCCGAATCAGTTACGTGAGTAATTATACGGGGATAAATCACTGTCCGCGAATGTTAATCCGTCGCCGTCATGGGACGACCGTAAGAGACACGAGCGACGGGTTGGGGGACAGAGGGGGGAGAGGTTGCTGCGCGGTAATTCTGGGTTTTCTGTAATGCATACCAATGGGACCGCAAACCCGTTTCTTCCCGGCCGATGGAAACACGGGGACACGGGCCCAGGCCGCTTATTTTGCACGCGATAGGGGCCCGTTTGATTAAACGCGATGCCGTCCTAGTCGGGGATAGGTCGAAGAGGCCCTGGAGGGGGACTCTGATGACTCTATAGTCTTAAATACGTTTTCCTTAGTGTGTCTGGGATCATCGGTTTCGAATTTGTTCAAAAATACAGCCCCTTGACATCTCCGCGCACCGCTGCGAAAATGAGTGGCATTTAGGAATTTTTATCTCGGAAAGTATTGGTCACATGGAGATGCACCTTTATTTATTCTACTTAGAAAAGATCAGTCTTTTCAAGTAAATTTTTGTCTTATTAGAAAATCGTTCTTGCAAATTTTAAAGTAAAATTTTGAAACTCTTAAAATTTTAGCGCTCGAGGTCGCGTTTTTAAAAAATTGGAAAAAATACTATAGCATCCCTTGGATTTTTTTATATAAAATTATGTATTCCATAGGATGTTACAATATATATTAAAGTCACAGTGATGTACTGACGATGATCGTTCTGGCGTGGAATGATAGAACATTAAATCTGCTTCAGATTTAGTAGTCCTAACCTTGACCTAACTCCCAGCAGACCTAGCCTAGTTGCGGAACACTTGATCCCAATACAAGGGGACAGGTTACAGAGCGATCGACTGAACTCACCTCGGATCCAAGGCTCCAGATGGCCGCGATGGTGGTGCACTGAAAGGACGGCTGGGAGGACGGCTGATAGCAAAGGCTGCCGGAAGTCGCCGCGGCGGACTCGAGTTCCGCCGGGTCCCCGCGACACTCGTACAGCGTCATGTGATGTAGGAAATGATGGCTGCCCGGCTGTATCACCGGCTCGTACTGCAATAGAAAAAGCGGAACACGTACAGTTACGTCGCCGGCGTCGAACGCGGAAGAAACCGGTCCGCAAGAAGTTAATTCAATCGCGTGTATCGAGTCGTGAATCACCGTGCAGGAATTTTTAACGCTTAGGCGGCTGCGAGGACGGATATACCTCGAACGGCGAACCTATCGGCATCTCGGAGCTAATCTCCTCGTCGCGAGTGTTCTCCCGCGAGAGAGCCTGCGATGCAATCCCATCACGTTCGATTGACTCCGGGATGCAGCCGGCACTAAACTGCACCGGCCTCGATTGACCAGAAAATTATTCTCGATGCTCTCGGTCGGATCGGCTCGGTGTAAATTAATTCGCGAGCTTTACGGTCTGTCTTAAATAATCTATCGAATAACTAACCTTTTCTTAACGCACAGGGTGTTCCAGAAGTCCGGATACATGCGAGAATATTTTTGATACTTCTGAGAGAACTAAGAGATTCCTAAGGTGATTTCAAGAAAGTTTTTCCTTTGCGAAAATTCTCTACGTGGCCGCGTTAAGGAGTTATTAACGAAAGAAGATCTGCCAATCGGAGGCCCGAGGGCGGAGCTTCGACCGTCGTATGATTGGTCCGTGGATTTTTATTAATATCTCGTTAACGGAGTGTCGGAGAAGATTTTTGCAAAGGAAAAAGTTGCTTGGAATCGTCTGAGGAATCGTCTCCTGGTATGTTGTATGTTCTGGATGACGTTAGGTCGATTTGGGGATCTGTTAAAGCGTTTACGTTACTAGATTGATGAACTTTGGGAATTGAAACATCTCGAGCACGTGTAAGAGTAACGCGACGGCCTATTAGTTTCGGCTCTAGAGGAGTTTGTTGTTCGGTAAACTCAGCCAAGAAACGACTCGCCGGAACTTCCACTCGGGAAGGTGCGAGCCACGGTGGTCTTGATTGCTCCCATGCCGACGGGAATCTGTACCTACATTCTCGGTTTAATCAAGTCTCGATGGGCTGAATGCGTGGGGCGAGACGCTGAGGGGAGAGATGCTTAGAGGAGAAACGCTAAGGGAAGTCACTAGGTTAGGGGGACCTACCTTCACAACGTGGTGTTTGCGATGAATGTTCGGCATCTTGACAATGCGACACGCGTGCAGCGTGTCCTCGTTCATCGGCAGGTGGACCTGAAATTTAATTAATTGATTGGTTAATTAAGGATGCAACGTTCTCAGAAATCAATCGACGAGCAAGCCTTTTCATTATTCACGACTTAGAACTGACGGAGTTGGAGACATTGCTATAGAGCCAGACTGCTTGGGAAGATTTTAGTTCATTTTTAGAGTATTGTTTAATAAATGTGCCAAGTGTGCAATTAAATCACCCGGTATATTCTTTGGAACAAATTCCCAAAATTTGCCCTAGAGTCGGAGCCTTGGACTAGGGAGTTGCACTAATAATGTTATAACTTTAACAAAAATTGTTATTACTGCTTAAGAAAATTTGAGTTCATTCTTCGAACATTGTTTAATAAATCTGCCAAGTGTGGAATTAAAACACCCAGTATATTCTTTCGAAAAAAATCCCAAAGTTTGCCCTAGAGTGGGAGCATCGAACCAAGGACTTTTACTATTAATAACGTAACTTTAACAAAAGTTAGTATTGTTGTCTAGGAAAATTTGAGTTCATTCTTCGACTATTGTT
Organism: Augochlorella aurata; assembly: GCA_028455555.1. NCBI lineage: Eukaryota > Metazoa > Arthropoda > Insecta > Hymenoptera > Halictidae > Augochlorella > Augochlorella aurata. The sequence continues at coordinate 1,441,389 of CM052163.1, read as the reverse complement.
TAAAAAATCCCCCAAACGTGGAACTAAAACACCCAGTACCTTCTCCGCAAAAAATTTGCAAAGTTTACCCTAGAGTGGGAGCATCGAACCAAGGACTTTTACTATTAATAACGTAACTTTCACAAAAGTTATTATTGTTGTTTAGGAAAATTTGAGTTCATTCTTCGACTATTGTTTAACAAGTCCCCCAAACGTGGAAATAAAATAGCCAATACATATCTCGGTAAAAATTCGCGAATATTGGGCTCGGAGCTT
>CM052163.1:1419429-1441034 GCA_028455555.1 Augochlorella aurata | reverse complement strand
CCAACAAAAGTTCTAAACAACACCCTCCACCCCCCTCGCCGCACTACAACGATCATGGCAACTATCCAGCGCCGCAGTCAAGCGTCCCGTTCCTTCTAAACAAAGCGGAAACCAAGCTGCACGAGTCCGTAGTCAGTCGGCATCATCCGCATCGGGAAGATTAATATCCAGAAACTATGTCAGAGAGCGATCGATGCGAGGGAAGACTGTAATTGACGCGTCCGAGGCGTACAATTCCGGTAAAAACAGCCGAAGGAGCAGGATCCTTTCCGAACGGCTCGCAGCCCACATTTCCCATGCTCCGTCGGGGGAATCGATGCCGGCGGAAAAAGCGGTGTTCCGGTAATGACGGGCATTCGAACGATTAAATAAAAGTATCGCCGCGTCGATCCTCGTCGCTGTTTATTTTAACGTGAAAGGGATTTCTTCCTGAATATTGAACAAGAGAGACAGAGACAGACAGAGAGAGAGAGAGAGATGACGGTGATAAAAGGAGAGAGAAAGGATAATATAAAATATATATACTATATTCATATATATATATATTAAATCAAATATGACAATTTCTACAAATGAACTAATAATTAAAATTATATATATGTATTAATTATAAATATTTCAATTCTAATTATTCTAAAAAAAAAATAATGCCTTTAAATTTTATGATAACCCTAATTATTTTTATTTTAATCATACTAATATTAAATTATCTTATTAATCAAAAATCTCTTTATTATTATATAATCTTTATTTCCATAATTAGAGGAATTATAATTATATTTTTATATTTTACTAGATTAATTAATAATTAATAAAGAGAAAGAGACAGAGAGAGAGAGAGAGAGAGAGAGAGAGAGAGAGAGTGAGATGACGGTGATAAAAGGAGAGAGAAAAGACAAGAGAAAGAAAGAGAGAGATGACGGTGATAAAAGGAGAGAGAAAAGTCAAGAGAAAGAGAGAGATGACGGTGATAAAAGGAGAGAGAAAGGACAAGAGAAAGAGAGAGAGAGAGAGACAGAGAGAGAGAGAATGAGAGGGAGAAATGGCGGGAAAGAGACAGAATGACAGAAATAGAGAAAGAGAAGATGAGAAATATTGAGTGAGAGAAAAAGAAATATCGGAGCCAAGAAAGAAGGAAAGAGGGAAAGAGAGAAAAGAAAGAGAGAAAAGAAAGAGAGATATACAAAGGGGGTGAGGAGGGATAAGAAAAAGAAAGAACGCGAAGGTTGGCTCGGGTTGCAGCCGCGGGGTGTCCGCGGACCGAGCAGTCCCGAGAAAATTGCGATTCTTTTTTCGCGGGTCAGCTGCCATAAGCCCGACCACGCCGCCGGATTCTCCCACGCGGTTCTGCGAAATTATCGATGTCAAGATTACCGGGAAGGACGACTCCGTTTATTGTTTTGCGGTCGAATATGCCGGACGCCCACGGCCGTCCGCCGAGATTTAGGCGAGGCTCCGCGTTTACGATCCCCCGTGGCTCCCGGGCCACCCTCGGGCCACCCTCGGGCCACTTTCCTCACGCGAGCCGCTCTGAAAAATTTCGCGGGACCATTAGGCTCCTTAGGCTCCGTCCACTTCGCTTTCATTGTTGCATGCGCTTTTATCTCCGTCGCGTGATTTTATTCCGAGAGAGGGCGAACAGATTAGGAGGCCGAGTGATTGATAGGAAGCGGAAATCTTGGCGATCCACGCGCGAGCAGAACGCTTTTATTTCAATCCACGGATTAATCGAAACAATTAACGATTCACCGTCTCCGCGCTGAATAATGTAGCGTCGAGATTGTGAGCGGGCCGAGGATCGCGCGCGCGCGCGCGCTTTGCTGGAATCGACTGGGATTGGAGATAGGCCTGAGCTGATTAAGGGAATAATAATTAATACAGTCCGAATTTGCATTGGTAATTATCTGCTAAAAATGAGGATAAGTAATTAAATTATATCTAACTATCAACATAATAAAAGATATAGATCATCAATTTATAAATAATCATATCACTATTTTTTTCATCACGTTTACCTATTGACATAATTAAAAAAAGATATAATCATCAATTTATACACAATTTTATTTTTATTTATAATACGGGGTAATTGGGAAACCTAACCTAAACCCTCCCATTTCCCTATTACGATTTCCCATAACCCTAATTCCTCGGTTTCGCCATTGCTAAGAAAGAAGAACGAACGGCGAAACTTTCCACTGTCTTATCCTGTGATCTGAATTAGCATGATCGTCCGCGGTCTATTCATAGCTCTCTCTCTCTCTCTCTAACCACGGTGTACGAATTTGCCGCGGGAACTTCGTCGATTAAAGCTTCGCTTCTTTATGCGACAGATGGCCGTAAAGTGGGATCCTCGGACAGCTGTAGGACACATTCGCTCTCGTCGAGACTTCTTAATTACTGGCCACGGAGTGCCTGCTGCTACTTCACTTTCGATCCTGAAAATCTGATGCTTCTTTGTCTTACGATTGTTCAGATTCTGCTGAGGAAATTTCTTTTCGTCAGTGAATAACGTTGTCTTTCTGCATTATGATCCATAATACTTTATAACAATAATAATAGAAATAGTGTAGTAGTAGTAATAATAATAATGGTAGTAGCAGTAGTAGTAGTAGTAGTAGTATAATGGCAGTGTAATAATAATAATAATAATAATTGTATAGTAGTGATGATAATGGTGATAATAATTGATGTACTGTTTTTTGGCGTCATGATACATGATACTTTAGAACAATAATAATAACAACAGTGTAGTAGTAGTAATAATAATAATGGTAGTAGTAGTAGTAGTAGTAGTAGTAGTATAATAGTAGTGTAATAATAATAATAATTATATAGTAGTGATAATAATTGATGTACTGTTTTTTGGCGTCATGATCCATGATACTTTATAAGAATAATAATAACAACAGTGTAGTAGTAGTAATAATAATAATAATGATAGTAGTATTAGTATAATAATAGTAGTCTAAAAATAATAATTGATGTATATAATAACTGATAAATAAAGTAATTATTATTATGCAAAACCGAGAGGAAAAAAGCTCAGAACTAAAAAAAAAGGAAAAAAGAAACCAAAATTTATCGCAAAGATGAAAAACAAAGCGCGTCAGTCAATTTCAGCGATCACTACGTTCCTGTATAGGCGTTCGCCAGTCGCAGCGTCGAAAGTAGCCGAAAGTTGTTCGAGCAAAGTTTCGAAAGTCTCCGACGGTGTCTTCTCGCGTGTTCCCGGAGTCGATAAGGAGTAGAACGCAGAAACGGCGGCCGAACACCGCGTGCCCCACGGAAAGGGAATATAGTTCGCACGCGAAGAGAGAGAGAAGAGGAGAGAACGTGGTCGGTTTGTTTTCGCGAATTCATCGCGAAGAAACGTCATCGTGGGTAGGGGGACTCGCGACGCGCGGCTCACCCTTGGCCGGTTTTTTCTCCGCGGGTCTCTGCGTCCCGTTTCTTGGAACGAGAAGAGAGACGATGATAATTATCCTCCGGGTACGCGGCGCTCTCTCCGCGTGCAATGCGTTCAAATGGGAGGCTCCTTTTGAAGCGCAGCCCACAGAAAAACGCGTTTTATGCTGCTCGACTGGCTCGCTCGCGCGGCCACTTCATATCTCGCTCTCTCCTCTCCACGCAGGCAACTTTTACCCTCGCTTTTGCCCCTATAAATAGCTAATATCGCGCCTCCGATTCCCATCAACGTTCCATCTAGACCTTCCTAGGCGTGCTATCAAGACTGAACGAAAGAAATTGGCGAAATCCGCCGAGGTTGAAAATTGTCTGCGACTATAAACAATTCTAAATGTGATTAATTTGTATTGTTTTGTGACGGTGACGCGGGTGGAGTTGTTTGGAATTATTACGATTTTTATTTTAATATGTGGTTGGCTAAAGACAAGTTGGCTAATGTTGTTGTAATATTATTGGGATTGTATTGTAAAATGGTCTTTGTAATGTCAAGGATTGTGAAAGAAAAAATCGGACAATATGTAGATTATATAGGACACTATTTTATGCAATATTATATCATATTGAATATTGTATTAAACCGCATAATTTTTTATTAATCCTGAATCTATCACGATATTTAAGGGTGCCGTTTTATTATTCTATAAAAAGGTCTTCATAATATCAATAAGAATAGAACAAAAAATCAGTGACTGTATAAATTATATAGGACACTATTTTACACAATATTACATCATATTCAATATTATATTAACCCCCATAATTTTATACTACCCCTGAATCTACCACGATATTTGTGATAACCATTTTCGTCTCATTGCAAAAATTAAAAAAACAAAATATACTATCGTCTAACCAACATTTCTAACAATTCCAACGATTAACCACCGTTCCAAGAACCTGTTCAAAATCGTCAATAGCCATTTCGGCGAAAGGAATAGCAGATCGGATTACCCCCGGCTGACACCCGAGACGAAGAAGAGCGCTATGCCGCGATTATGGGACCGCGACACGTCGGAACGACGTTAACGTTTGAGGAACAGTTTAATTAGCAAATTCAATATGGCTTGAAGAATAACCTTATTATTAGGTCCGCAGACGCGCGGCCCCGGAGTCATCGAATTCGAAGCCTGTCGGAAATTGTGACCACTCAATTAGTAATCAATTATCGACCGATCCAGATTCAATTACGACTCGCAACGCGGTAACCAATTCCGCCGTTGGAATATTCAAGAACGATGTTTTATTAATACTTTACCTAACGGCGGTTATATTTCACGGCGCTTAAAAAATTAACGGGAGACATTGAACGGCGGCCGCGTTCACAATCGTCATCCGGAATTCATTGCCGTTAATAGAGTTCCGTCTGTATTCTAGAATTTTCATTCGCATCGATTATTTGCTAAATTAAATCCGAATCAATTCTTAGTCGAGTAACCAATGATATCTCGTTCCAGTGGATTTTTATTTTATTTTATTGTCGCTGCGAATTTTATTATTTTTTATGTAGAATTTTTATTATACTATATGTAGAATTATTGTTGTACTATATCTAGAATTTTTATTACACTATATCTAGAATTTTTATTACGGTATACCTAGAAATTTTACTAAATTATATTTAGAAATTTTATTACAGTATATCTAGAAATTTTATTATACTATATGTAGAATATTTATTATACTATATCTAGAATTTTTATTATACTATATCTAGAATTTTTACTAAATTATATTTAGAAATTTTATTACAGTATATCCAGAATTTTTATTATACTATATCTAGAATTTTTATTACACTATATCTAGAATTTTTATTACGTTATACCAAGAAATTTTACTAAATTATATTTAGAATTTTTATTACAGTATATCTAGAAATTGTATTGTGCTATATATCTAGAAATTTGATTTCGTCATATCTAAAAATTGAATAAAATTCTGCAGAACTCGTTGCAAAAAATAAAAATAAAAATCGTCGTCAAAAAGAGTCGTCGATAATTTCTAAATAAAAATATCGAGATCCGTCAGAGTCGTGAATATTCCCAGACGACGTCGAAGGGTGGTCTGCGTGGGGGTGGCAGTGGAATCCGCTGGGGGCGTATCGCGAATGCCCGCGAACCAAGTTTTCGTCTCGATTCGTCGCCGAGAATGGCGCCGCTGAAAAAAGGGTATCGTCGCCTGGCGAAAGGGAGCCGAATGAATGCAAACCCGGCCTAACAAGCCGCCCCTCTTTGTGCCCGCGGACATTCATATTCATCGCGGCGCGATACAAAAGTTATTCGGCCGGCGCGGAACTTTCGCGTACGTAGTTAACGAAGAACAAGTGGCATTCGCGCAAGAAAGAAGTAAGAAGAGGAGCGGACAAGATAAGCGGGCACGCTTCTCGCCAACTTTCAACGCCCTCGTCGTCTTCGCGGCCTCCTACAACGCTCGAGAGCGTAGACGCGTCGCCCCCACCCTTCCCCTCTTTCGTCCCGGGACAATTAAAAGCGGAACTTTCCACCACCGGGCAACGCGTGTTCGAGTAATCAGAATTAAAGAGTCCGCGATGTTTCACCGGGATGTACAGCGTGGTTACTTTTTTAAAAAAGTGGGCAGGGAGTCGTGAATTCAGCGATTTTATTGGTGGGAGTGTTTTAAAGGCGATTTTGGGAAGACTATGACTGTCAATGCGAAGCAGGGAGTAGCAGAGAGAAAGGTAGCCACCTAGCGGTGAGCGTTGGTAATGCAGAAACTCATTTTTACCTGTCTGCCATTTTTTAAAAATCTGTAATCTTACTATAGCAAATTTAGAAACAGAAGGAAGAAAGACATTGACGTATAAAAAGAGTTAGCATTGGTATTTTTTAGTATAAATAGTGGATCTTTATGGAAAATAAAAATGAGCAAACTCGAATATTTTTAAAATAATTTTGCGACGATTTTAGAAATTTTTACCGTCGCTGCGTAGTTTAGATGACGTCAGGGAATTCTTGGTCGTAGCTTGGGCGCATTTGATATCGCTCCTACGCCCGGCAGAAAATAATTCGATGGCCAATATTCGCGTTTGTTGCGCAGGAAACAATTTCCACTCCGATATCGGCAGTAAAAGGCGAGCAGCTTCGAAAAATCCCTGGGAACTTCGAGATCGAACCGTTGGACAAACAATTCCATCGGGGCCGGGCTTGTCCGAGGTATAAAAGAGGCGAAAGGGACGCGGAATCGTTTCATTTGCCGGGCGAACGAGTAATTTCTTTCCAGTTCGGAGAAGCGGTAATTTGTTACAGCGTGATGAGCACCGAAACACCCGAGCCCCGGACTCCGCGATCCCATTCGATATATAAATTGTAAACAGAGCTGATGAAATTAGCGTCGTTCAGTTCCAACGGCGCGCCGCCCGCCGCCCCGTAATTCCAATTTATTATTTCGTTCCGGGTTTCCTGATAATACCGCCGCTGGACCCCTGCCTTTCGGTTCGTCGGCGCTCCCATTACGCGACTCATCGGCACGCATCGCTTGATTGAATTACTCGAATCAAAAACGAAACGGACGAGTAGAAAAGAAAGACGGAAGTCGCCGGAGCCGCGACGACCGGCGGAATTTATACAGCGTGTCGCAGAACTCCGGTCGAACTTGGAAACGGTGGAAACAGATTATTCCGGCAATTCGAAGCAACTTTTTCCTTTGCGGAAATTTTCTCCGAGCCTTCGTTCGCGAGTTATCGACGGAAAACACTTGGCCGGCCGGCGCCCCGCCCTCGCGGCACCGGCGCGTCGCGCCATTGGCCGCGCGGGCGGGGCGCCGGTTGCGTTCGGCCGCCGATTGGTCCGCGTATTTCGTTAATATCTAGCAAACGAGGCCGCAGAGAGGATTTCTGTAAAGGGAAAAGTTGCTTGAAATCAGCCGAGCAATCGTTTCGTTCCGGGAGGGAAGGTTTCCAGCTCGGCGGAGGATCTGGGACAGTCTGTATTTTACGGGCGACGCTGTACAAATTCCACGGTCGAAAAATAAAATTTCCGCGCGAGTAAAAGAGCCCCCGCGGGATCCAAGATTTGGTAAAAAGCCTTCTATATTTCCGCGTTTACGAATCGCTGTTTTTACGACTCAGTTTCCCGGCGCCGATCGTCGAATCGAATCGAACCGGGGCGAAATGGAAGGCATCCTCGGCGGAACGTCACCGGGAAATATTCCCGAACCGGGCGGAGCACGGCCATTCTTCCCTCCCTATTCGCCGGTTGATCGATCCCTTCCCTCCGTGTACGTGACGCGTAAATTCTCTGCAAAAGAGGGACCTCCATCCCGATATAAACTATAAGCACGGCCCGGCGGCCCGTGGAATTAGCATTGTCTGATCCGGACGATAGCGTCGACCCATAATCTATGGCCCGACGACTCTAATGAACGAATAGTTTTTGCCGGATGTGACCCGGTTAAGATTTATGCCGTCATAAATTCGCCGCGCACAATGCTCCGCGGCTTGCATCCGATAAAAATCCACTCGCTCCAGCCTAAACGTTAAACGGGTTCGAACATTCATCTCACGTGCCGGGAGCGAACGCGGCCACCCCCCGCAGCTGCCACCCTGTACCACCCTCGCCGCCGAGCCCCGCGGCACCGTGTTCGCGCTCGCCAGCGAAACAGAAGCGCGTAAATCGACCCGGCCGAAGTATCGCGACAACAAAATCCCGGACACCTTCGAGTGCCGAGCCAACGAACCGACGAGTAATGGACGCCCTTCCCGTAACAGATTGCGGCCAGAAATTTCGACGAGCCTCCCCATCGAATTAGCCGCCATGTGGCCGAATTGTGTTAGGGGGTCGGCCACGGGGATATCCCAGCCTTCCGTAGGTCTTCTCCCAGCGAGCCTCGCGCCGCGATGCTCTCTTTGTTCGAGAGGACAGCGCCATCTAGACGGTCTCGCTTAATCGCCGGCGACACCTGTAGATTCCACGGAGGAGACTTTTTCGAGCGAGACGATGGCCACGCGATTGTTGCAATTGTTATCTTTTACTTTTTAACAGTTCGAACCTTGGTGTCCTGTTATAGGGAGCATAATGAAATGAGGTGATTGTTGTGCTACTTTGAAGGCTATCTTCGGCAACACTGTGAGACAAGGAGTTATAGAGAGGAAGATAGAGTTTCGTTTAGGACCCGCCAGATGACTCATCTCTATCTAGCAGACTCTGCCACGAGGGATATCACGATGACAGGATATATACAAAGCGGCGGTGGATCAGGTGACAGTGAGGTTATGTCATCAGAGACAGCCGTCACGTGACAATTTTTCTCAGTATCCATACAGTGTCCCATTAAATTTAATAGACGATCTGTCGCAATACTTTCGCGTTAAAACAGAGATATAAATATTACTACGACGGCCTGTATGGATATGATATTGTTACGACGGCACAATGCTGCCGCGTTCGACAAATCGAACCTAATTTACCCAGGGAAATGCGCCGTCAGTGCAACGTGCGGGTACGTGTAAACACGGCATAATTTCTATGGCGATATCCAATTATAACAAAACTAATTGCAGGGAACAACAATCGACCGCCGAAAGACATAGAATATTATCGCGCGTTGCATAATCATGATCGCGGGACACTCTAAACGAAATAAATATACATCCCCGCAACGGCCCCCTACTCTTCGCGATAGGGAGGTCTTCGGAAGGTGCGCAGAGGATCGGCAAACAAAAATCCGTTTTGCAAAAGGAACGAAGGAAGGGTTTGTGCGCGCGGAGATATCCGGCTGGCTGGCCCGTTAATGCCCTAACACCGAAAATCCCGCGAACACCTATCCATTACATTATTACCACCTACGCCGGGGCCTATCATTATGCATACGCAAGTATCTGGACGCGGTGGAATCCTTCTTCCTGGCGTTGTAATCATATTATGGGATACTCGGCCACGCAACGGCTCGCGTTACACCATAATTTTCCGCCCACGCGATCCCCCGCGCCCGTTTCGCACATCATCGAGTGACCGTCGAACCGGCTGGTTGGGAACTACCGAGGCGTAGGGGAAAGGTGGCGCGGGCAATAACGAAAGATGGGGGCGGTGGGGGACGCAGGGACATTAGGAGACAAGAGGAAACCGAAGTGACAACGAAAGTGTGGCCGAAGTGGGGACACCGGTGACAATGGGAGTTGCGGGGAGAAGGGACGAAGCTTGTATACAGAATTGGGGGTCCACTCAAAAGTCCCCCCAACGCCTAAAATTGATGGGGATGGAAGCAGCCGTCCGGGTTAGCAAAAAGGTGGACAGCCATGTGACACTGTTCTGACAACGGAAGGTGGGCGGATGAGGCCGGCGCTGACAACGACAGAGGCGTTGGGGGGATGATCAGGAAAGGTAGGAAAGAGCAGGAAGGTGGCACAGGTGAGCCCGGTGACGGGGTCGCGTTGCATAAGGATAAAATACAGCGGCCGCTGGTGGTAATTGATCGTCTGGTAGCCGTCGTTGGACGTGGATAAATGACTTCGATACGAACCTGCTTGTTCAATATGTCCCACGTTTGGAGCGACTGCTCGGCTTCTTGGTTGCGCGGGCTGAGCTTCGGCTGGGAGTCCCTTTGCACCAGATAAAGCGGCCTCGAGCCGCGGACCGCGCCGTTAGCCGGCAAAACTCCGGCGGCGGACGCCGGCTCTTCCTTGTGATATTGCCAAACCACTTGCATCGTGTCGTTCTGGAACACAAAGCGAGAACGACGGTAAAGTCAAGTCGAGTCGTTCATTTTTGTTATCGAGAAATATCGATAAGGGCGGCTTTAGGAAGCACAAAGCGCCGTCTTTTATGCCCGGGCTCGCTATAAAAGTCGAAACCTTCGGCTAGAAGAGGCGACCGCGTAACGAGAAACACAGAGAGAGAGAGAGAGAGAGGGGGGGGGAGGTGCTCTATATCTCGCTCTAGCCCGCTTCTTTCGTGCTTTCACGTTCAAATTCCGCAGGAATATTCTCGAGACGCCGGGCAAAAGGACGGGGCCACTCGACCGAGAATTTTTAATTTAACTCTTTTTATTTCGCAATATCCCCCGCCGGCGATTTCATATTGCGGTGTTTCGGCGAGGCCGCCCGTAAGGGGAAAAGCGTTCCCGTGTACGTCGCGTTAACCCGTGTCCCGTTATCGGGGTGCAGTGGCTAAGGCCGCTTCACCCTCCATCGGACCACCCACCTCCTGGCATGGTCGCGACTTTTATTTCTCGGCGTAAGTCGATTAGCCGGCACGCACCGGGTAACACGGAATCGAATAAATCGTGTCCCCTATTATCCGCGCCTGGCTTGTACGCCGTGCATTAGAGCCAATTCGCGCTGTCCGTTCGTACGATTCGACTATGGGAAATATTGTGGCGGGTTATTAATGGACTCGGGTCCACTTGGACCCCGAGTATAAGTATTATTCCAGTGTCTAGTTTCGGACGACTCATCTCGTCGCTGCGGAACGTTGTTTGACGCCTGCTACAGGTGACTGGTGGACGGCTGACGTAAGCACGCGCGACTGATGAGTCATCTAGAGGCTAGAGGACTTAGGCTGATCGGGCAGTGCCGCTGCGTGCCGCGAGAGGAGCCACCGTAGCGGAGAGGTTAGTTTAAACGTTCTCTTGTTTCGTCGAGGTCTATAGAAAAATTAAGAAAGTCTGAAAGGAGTATATTAAAAAATATACTAAAGGAAATTGGTGAATAATGTTACTAGAGATCCTAAGTCATATTTCTCTAAAAAATATCGTAGAAATTGCGGAACCCGGAGCAAGCGTGACTATTGTACTATTAAAATGAACTGGTATCATTAAAATTTGTGACACCAATGTAACACAAATTTAATGCCAATATCGTCAGTGTACAATGTTGACTGGTCCGTCCCCCTATCGCATTTCCAGATCATGGCTGGCGCGCAGCGGGGGACAGAGGGCTCGGAGCATAATCAAATTCGAATTGCTTGTCAAGGGCGTAATATCGGTTCGGTTGGTCCAAAGTGTAATCGAGCTGGCCGGGTAAAATCTGTCGAGTTGCGGAAGACATATTCGCGAAGGAGGCGGGCGACAACGAATCTCATCGCGGTAATTAGTTTCGGCGGACGTGATAAGGGCCCCCGGCCGGGGTTAAATGAAACATTAACGATGCTGCATCTGGCCAATGCTCTCTCCAATCAAGTGTGATTGTTCCGAATTGTGAGTGGCCGAGGAGCCCGGCATGCCGGACGCATAACTCGGATCGATATACATGTTTCGAGGTCGACCACCGATAGGTGCATAGGAATACCATCGCCTGGTATTGTTGTAGAACGTGGGCGACGGAAGGGGGGGCCACCCGTGGGCCACCCCTCGTCCCTTTCTTTTCGAGGGCGCCGCGCACAGGCTGTGCGGCCGCACGACAGACACAGATTATCGGTACACACGGCGCGGAATTGATCCCCGAGGCATGCCTGCACGTAAAACTTTCGGAGATGAAAATGCCCCGGATTGATTGCTCGCCCGTTCACGCTTCGCGTGGGAACGTTCTGGCTGACGTCACGTGAACAAACCAGACGCGTCCGTATATTTATTAAACGGGAACAAAGCGGGCCCGGGCTCGGCCGGTACCTCGCAGCAAGTTGTTTGCTTGTAAACTACGCGTCTGACACCGATTCTTGCCGAGCCGGATTCTTTCGATACCACTTTGTCACGATCCGCTGCGAAGTTGCGCGCACTTCGCGTGCACGATGGGACATTTTTCTTTGTACAGTGGAGCACCGTGTGGATTCAGCATTCGAACCAGAGCGAGTCGAAAATTTCACTTACGATTGATAGCATCGTCAGTAACATTAATATATAGCTCTGATTTTGCTGATTAAAATGAGTCCAAACACGATGTAAATCGCATTGGTTTAAGCGATTGTCAATCTAACGGGTGAGCAAAATGACTTGATCACTTTGTATATCTTGTTCTCGATCGTTTGGAAAAATTTCGAAGCAACGTATAGTGACTCGTTAATTTCATTTTGACTCTATCTATTACACCATGATGATGGAAACGTGTACAGTCGTTTAAGAAAACATTGATGAATTAAAATCGCAAGACGTACAATCTTTAGACAAAGTTTCTCTTCATCAATATGCTCATTTTAACCAAACAACACTATCATCAAAATATATCATCAAAAATAACAAAAATACAATTCGAATTTGTGCTCGATTTAATTTGCCCACCCAGTATATGGCAGTATGCTCTTCGCCGTCCGATTCCCACCGTGTTTGGACTCGTTTGAATCGGCAGAACCTCGCCAATCCTCCCGCACTATAATCACAAAATTCCGGCCGAGTTTTTAAAATTGCCGAAATCCTACAGAATAAATAAATCATCTTCTCGGTTCTCTAGAACTGGGTTAGCGATAATTCTAAGCGCGATAATCGTCCGATGACACAGTATTATAATCCCAATTGTTCCGTCCGCAAGAATGTTCGCGTAATAGCGCGGGAGTTAAGCCGCGCGCCGAAAATTTCGCGGAAAAACTGGTCGCAGCCAGCATTCGACGGCGGGAAACGTGGAGCCGGTGTGGCCCCGGTTCTCGGACAGGGCCAATTTGGCCGAGGCTTAAACTATTCCAATTATAATTTCGTGCCCGGTATTTGATATATTCTCGAGCAGCGTGTAAATGCGTTCGCCGGAACAAAATTGCACGGCGGATTATTAAAATACCGTCTGATGATACTCGAGCCTCGGAACCGACGTTATCCGCAAGTGGAGTTTCGGCGGCCGGTGGGGAGGGGAGGGGAGGGGGGAGCGCGGCGGCCGGCGAGCGCATGTTTCATACACGATTTCATCGGAACGGTTGCGCGAACGAGGCTCGCGCTAATTTGTCGGCAGCCGTACGAAAGCAACCGTGTACAACGTTTCGCGGCTGGAACCGCGCCAGCTACACGGCAAATGCTCGCATCACGTGGAATTGGTCGAGACCCGTTCCTCAGCAGTCGAATCGTAATCGAATCCGGCCTCGAATCAGCCCGAATTCGAGAGTCGCGATTTACGTTTCGCTTCGATCTACAGAAGCCATATTTATAGGGAGCCCAGCCGATCGATACTTTCACTTGTCGTGCTTGAACGGCAACCGAAACGCGGATTAATTAATTATATGGGTCGATCATGCCGTCGAGAGTACCGTCGTTCACGATAGAGCTCGAGCAGCTGTCGATTTCGAGATAGATCCTAGGTCTGCCCGATTTCGCACCGGTCGATAGAGTCCGATCGCGATAAATTCCACGCGAAAGGTTAATTCATTCGTCCAGACACGGAACGCTCCAACTTGCGCTTCGGACAAATACGGTGTAGTATTTATGCTGGCGAATCGGTGCACACGAGCCAGCGACCCACGAACTGCTACCCCCACCACTGCGCTCAAACTGCTACCCCCACCATTGGCACTGGGCGATAGAGTATATCATTCGGTCTTTTTAAATGGGAAGAAATATCATTATGTCGTAATGCAGATATGGGATAAACGATAATTTTGTTTATTTTATTGGGGATTATTGGCGGCCAGGTTGTACCTGGCAACGTTGCTTTGAGAGAAATCATGGTGGAGGAGGTCAAAATTATCATGAGCGACTTTATTCTGCTGATAAAACAGGCCAGTAATTATTTAATGACTGTCAAGACCGTAAGAGGGCTTTGCGGAAACTGAGAATGCTTTGACAACACTGTAAGGACAGTTTGACAACGCCGTAAAACTGCCTCGCATTGTCAAAACGCATCGCCAAAGCCATAACAGCACTCCGTCGAGATTACAAAAACGTTTCGCGAAGATCATAAAACTGCTCCACAAAAATAGAAAGTACACGTGGTCAAAAATGCACTGGCAACGCTGCAACGCCGGACGCAGACATCGGATAAGCTAAAAGTGTCCGCCGATTACGGCGGCCGGTGCGGCAGTTAAAATTTCGCAACACAGAGACCGTCATTGGGTATTCAAGCGGCGAAGAGTCCGCGGTACGATATCGTTTTATGAGGAGCAGATAAAGGTACGGGACTGTTAACCGTTACAGAGGAACGTGCGACGTCAGTGAAAAATCGGCGACACTGAAACAGCAGAACGGTCCAGATTGGATCTGCTTTAGGTTAGAGTCGACCTGGGTCAATCTAGGTTATCATTGGTCACCGAAGCAGATCACCGTAGGCGTTCGATGTTACCGTGACATAACCTCCATCCCCCGTCTCCTAGGACAAGCTAAGTACCCACAGCGATTCCGCCACGTTGTAAGTAAAAAGGTTAGGTTAACTCCGGCGTCCCTAGACGGCAGCGCCGCCAGCGGATTCACTCGCGCGTCACCTTCCACGTTCCTCGGGAATCGTGATCAGTGATCCAGGCGGCGGAGTCGTGCTCGGATTGCCCGAATCGGTTGGGAGGGCCCCGAAGAGCGACAACGTCAGCGACCCAGATCCCAATGAGCATTTCGAAAGATTCGAGGCGATACGAGCCGATGGGAGCTCGATAGTGGGAAACGGGCATCGCGTGCGAAGCGGGAGGAGGATCACGCGATCCGACGGTATCGGACGCGCCCGGAGAGCCTCTTTGACGACGTCATACGGAGCCACGCTTCTGTCCGAGCCACTTGCCCCCGGCCGGCGGCCGATCGTTGAGAGAATTAAGCCAGCCATCGACACGATTCTCCTTTCAACCTCGTCGAGGCGATATCTCGATCATTTTATTCTCGGCAGTCGTCCGTCCGAAAATACATAATCGACGGTGAATAAATTAACGGACGCGAGGAGTAATGCGCAGCGACGGGAGCATTATGGTCGGAATCGTTGCGCGCTTTCCGTTCGAACTTGTTACAACGAGATTCGGGTCGACGTAAATCAATTTTCTGGCGTAACAAGTGCGTGTTCCGGCCCCGGGGTGCCCCGGGGTGCCCGTGGGAAGAATACGCTCGGCCGCTGCCGGCGTCTCGGGGCTACACTCTATTAAGACGCCGCGTGGAAGGAGTCGATAGGAAGGTAATGACGCTATCAATATAGAGGGACTCGGTGGGACACGCTCCGTGGGAGAACGGGAGCCGGGGAGGTGGAGAACGGGGGAGAGATTAGGGGAAAAATGGAGAGCAATTCCCGTCGACAGAAAGCAAAGGAGGACCGACTAGAGGGGCGTTTGTTTAAGTGGAAATATCTTCCCTATGGCCGGAGCGTTATTCTTCATTAAGGAACTTCGTTGCTCGTCCCACTCGAAACCAGGAAATCTGTCCTCCTCGTTTCCCGGCTCGGGAAATACCTCATGAGAACTCGCAGCTCGCGTTCACGCTGTCCAATGATCGCTGGATCCCACGGACAGGATCCCGTTTGGAAAGTTAAGGATGTCTTCGAAAATTCCGACAAAATAGAAGAGGGCTGTTTCAACCATACAGTGGCGAATAAAGTGGAAAAAGTATTACATTTTATCACATAACGTGTTATATTTTCTAATTATATCACAGTCCGATAAACAGTATATTTTAATCACAGCGAAAGTCGTTGAGATTTAGTTTATTTAGTTTTACGTACAACGCCCTCTGCATTAAAAATAGAAAAACATAATTACTTTTACAAAGACTGATAAAGTAGTTTCCTATAATATATCCTGAGAGATAATATTCTTTTATTATTGAATTTTGAAGCTACGCCATTTTAGGACGCGTTCCGAGGGCTAGTTCACACGCTCGCCGCCAGGCGGCTGCCTCTCGCGCTAGCACCTGCCGCGATTCGCACCTACACCGTCCTGAACTGCGCGAACAAGTGGATAAGAGACGGGGAAAGAACGGTGGAGAGTCGGAGAAGATAAAGACGGCGGCCCGAGGAGAGCCGGAGCCGTCGATAACCAGCCCGCGCCTCGGTTTTTGCACTCGAAGCAATTAACGTTGCCGGGGAAAGAAGCCGCGGCACTCGAGGGGTCGCTTCTATTGGTTTGTCTATCCTCCGGGCGTCGGGCTCACTTTTCTTCTCGCGAAACTCCGCGAAACCGTAAAGTGCCCCGTCCTCGAACTTTCGTCCGAGCGGTCCTCTCCTCTTTTCTTTCGTTTCGCGCGCGCGTCCGCCGAGCTTTCAGCCCGGGCGAAGATACTTTTATTGGGTCCGAAAGTTTTGTCGCGAGGAATCGCCGCCGTTCGTGATCCGGAATGGTTCATCGGCGTTGCTCGATAAATTGCGCGATCCCAGCCGCCGCTGCGAGGAACTCCCGACGGTTTCACGCCCGGAAACGTGACGCTCGTCGCCCGCCGCTTTACGGTCGCTCTGTTATTCTCCGTTCCGACGCGTTCTGCCTAGCTCCGAGCATTTCTCTCTCGCCTTTTCACTCATTCGTCCGCTTTATTCTTCGTCCCGTAGTCTGATTTTACCTGACTTCAAAGATAAACGAAATTTCCTTCCTTACCGATAGGTCTATCGAGGCATACTTATACCCTCCGGCCGCTTAAACGTAAAAATCTTGGAAAATGCTCATTGCATCGGCGCGAGGGGTATGTATTTTCAATTCTGGTACAAGTACTGTTGATTTCACGTAATGATCCGCGGTGTAGGATCGTCAGGGGCCGATCAAATACCGTATTATATCGGTTCACCGTAGGGTATCCGCCGGAAAGGATAATCGAGATTCAATACGCAGAGGATCCTCAGCGGCAGAAGAAGCGGCGATCGGACATTCCGGGTCTTATTTAACGTTTCCGGTAGTCGATGCGCGTTTCATCTACATTTCGCTCCATATTGCATGAGCGATCCTCTCGAGGCGTCCATTCAAATGCTGGACGCGGAGGCGACCGCTCGCGTCGAGGGAGCGGCTGCTCGTATCTTTTCCCTCGAGCTGCTCGTTCTCGAAACCTCGAGGGCCCGCAGACCTTTCGAGACAGGCTCTCTCCGATGGCCTACTCGGCCTCGGAACTGGAGCGGAGGCCTCGCGAGAAGTTAATCGCCGGCCGTGGTTCGATCGGCGCGGCAAGGCGCTGGTTAATGGAGGCGTCGCCGGGACAAAGAAAGGGAAACAAACGAACTTTACCTACGCGGACCGCGGCGGGAGGGGGGTCGACAAAAGGCTTCTTCTCGCGATCCATTATGGTTCGTTATATTCAAACCACTGACTAATTTCCCTCTTTCTCCGTTTCCACGGACCTCTTTGTCAGCGTTCCGAGCGCTCATTGTTACCGGAGATATTGGAACTTTCCACCTCGATTATTTGTAACGGCATTCTCCAATTAAATGCAAACTCGCTGCTCTGTGTCGTTAATACTGCAATTACCGAGCCGCAGAGCGCACAGGTGTCTCTCGGCGCGATGCACCGGGTGTCCCGAAAATGTTGGACCGAGAGACTCCTAAAGCCGTTTCGAGCAACTTTTTCCTTTGCGGAAATGTTCGCAAACGCTTCGTTGAGCAGTTATTGAGGGAAAATACGGACCAATCGGAAAGCGAGTCACACTCGTTACCGCGAGGGCGTGGCTTCAGGCCTACTGTCGTTCCGATTGGTCCGAGTTTTTCGCTAATAACTTGTTAACGAAGCTTCTGACAGAGTTTTCGCAAAGGAAAAAGTTTTTTAAAACTACCTGAGCAATCATTCCCTGCAAGGGCTTGTAACAATTTTGAGTTGATGTATGGAGGGATGAGTTTAGGGTAAAATTATGGAAGGAGGTTCCAAAATTAAAGATGAGATTTCCTGATGATATATTGATTGAATTAATTTTGACTTTCCAAATGCAAGAGTTGGAAATTTAATTCTCAATGTCTGCTTCATTAACCCCCACAGTTTTAAAATTTGTACCACCACGACCTCTCTGTTCCACTGTTCATTTATTATCGGATATTGCTAATGAATCCTGCTGTCTCCCTTTCTCATTGTCCTTTTCCCTCTCTCTTACCGGGTCTGTCTATCAGCCGTCTATTTTCTTGCGCATCGCCACCCTCTTAGCGTTCGAGTTGCCCCTCGTGCCGAACGTGTTTGCAACTCCGATAGGGAAAACTAATATTGAACATTCCAAAGTGGAATGCAAAGGGTGCGACCGGGACGAGTTCCGCGGGACGAGGGATGAAGAACCGTAGCAGGGGGCAGAGGGGAGGGGGAGAGGGTCCGGGACCCGAGTCGAACTTGAAAGTTTTAAAAAGCAATTAAGGGCTTCAAACTTCCGACGCTTTGCTTCCCCCGCTACAGACCCATTCTTCTTTCTCTCAACCCTTATTTCTCTCGCGCCCATTTACTCCCTCCCCCGCGAATCACCGTCACCGTTGCCCCCCTCCGTTTCACAGAGGATTCCACGTCGCGCCAACGTCCCCGCTGTTCCACCAGAGAACGGCCTATTGTCCCGGAGAACCGGAAATTCTTCCGTCATCGGGGAGAATTTGACGGCGAAAGCCGTCCGGCGCGGTGCGGCGAACTCGGCTGAGCCTCGAAACCGCGACAAAGTTCGCGGAAGCCACGAGAATTCACGTCGACGCTGAGTGATCCGGCGAAACAGCGTTAATTACTGTGGGCTCCCTATTTAACGGGTTTCGCTGACCGCAACCATGTCAAATGACCCAGTTCGGACTTCATTTCCCGTCGCCGGGAGCTGCGCCTTTTTTTCGGATCCAGTTATGATGCGTCCGTTTCGACGAATATGCTGCGGCCTGTTGGAGCCGTTTCGCTGGTCCGCTGCACCAGTATCCGGTCGAATAAATTCTAGATGTAGCGAAATTATTATCGAACATGCGATACTTTTATTGGAGAATTCATCATCCTATTTTCTATTATTTACTCTATTATTGCTACTATATCTAGATGACACAAAGGAGATCACTTAAAGACGTCCATTTTGGGGTGTAGGTCATCCAGACCTAAAATGGACGACCTAGGTCACCTATGGTTCACCTATCGAATATGGTCGGACGAGAGAAAGACACCCGGTAGAATTCCCCGGGTGGGGTGAATCGATTTTCGGCCGGCATGAATCCCCGAATCAGCGTAATGCGCGCCGTAAATCTGGCGAAGGGCGATTTCTTCGTCCTCGCGGTGATATCTCTCGAGAGCGGTTGTTCTGTTCAAGTGGAACGCGATATGCACATATCGTTCGCGGATCCAGTCATCCGTGACACAGCTCCATTGAAACTGTCGCCGGCATAGTTACAAGCTGGCACGTCTACGTCGATTACATTCGAGCACGGGTATATCGGAACGGTCCGCGGGAACTAGACGGATTCGTCGCGGGCGCTGTCAATAGTCGGAGAATCGAATTTACCTCTTTGGAAACTCTTTCCCCGATCCTAACGGGCGGCGAATCATTATCGAGAATATTTCCTGACAGCTCCACCGAGCACACGATTCGATTTGAATTAACGTAATTGCTAGGCGAACGTGATTACCAATATGCATCTGTTTTTATTTATTAAAGCACAGTATAGAGCTTAGAATTTGATATCTCTTATTTTATAATAAAAGATACATAGAAATGTTCGCCAGGTGATTTCAAGCAACTTTGTCCTTTGCGAAAATTTTCTACGAGCATCCGTTCGCGAGATATTCCCGAAAAACCAGGATTGGTCCGCGCGGTCCTTGGCGCGTGCGATGACTCATAGCGGTGAGTCATCGCCGCCTAGCGCTAGCCGCCCTGCAATTGGCCAGTGCTTTTTCCTTAATAACTCGCGAACGGAGCGTCGTAGAAAAATTTCGAAAAGGAGAAAGTTGCTTGAAATCGTCTCAGGAATCGCCTGAGTTCGATCATAATGTATTTTGAACAGTTTGTGCATATTTTACGTCCTCGCGAATTCCATCCGGCAGATTTAATTCCCCGGCGGCATTAGGAGGATAATTATTACCACGCCGACAGGGTCGAGCCTTTCAGTTAGCAGCTGGGGGAGATTCTGGAACTCTCCCTTTTAATAAGATCGATTCCCGGGGAATGTTGGATGCAAACAGGCCGTGTCTTGGGCTGTTCGGCGGGGTCCTTAACGGGATTCGCCGGAAGTTTCGGCGGAGTTTACTCGTTAATGACTGTGTACATACCAGGGGCGTGCTCAGGTAGCTCGGTGGCCACGTACTCGCCGATGTTGGCTCATCGGCATCAAGTTGATGAAGAGAACGCCGGCGATACGCGCGCCGTTCCGCTCGATGCGATAGGATCTTGTTAGCGCAACTGTCTCTTTTCGAGCGGCGCGCCGCGTTGTCCGCACACAAGCTCGTCCAATCAATGTTTCCTCATGAATTATGTCGGCTCAGTTTGCGAAATAGAGCTCCGTCGGCCACGGACGTTCGTTTCAGCCGGCCACGGACGTTCGATCGCCGCGGATCCGCGGAAGACCGCGTCGGAATCGGCGGGCTGCGGGCGCCTAATTGCGGCATGGGATATTTATAATAGCCGATCGATCCGCGGATTTGAATTTTATCCCGGCCGGATATCATTTAAAATTCAATTTGTTTTGCCGGCTGGACAACGGCGAAATAATACCGGCCAGCGACTTGTGTATCTTCGCCGGCACACGCTTTAAAGTCATTATTCACGGCCGACCCGGCGGCCGTAATCGCGGAAACTTTAATCACGCGATTCGAAAATTATCTGCCCTCGCGCCGAGCATCCTCCGCACCCCGGGACCTAAGGGCTGCCTTCGGTATATTCGGGATATTCCGCTTGGAGTTCCGCTTGGTTTCGGATCAAGAAGTATATATTGTAAATTAAGGAGATCGGTGGTAGCTATTTCGGAGAACGAGGCGCCCAAAGATTCGTCTTTGAGGGAGAGCGCGTTGCTCGGCGGGGATCGATAAAAACAATCCCGCGGAACGATTTGTTCGCGCGGACAAACCGAACCGCCTGAAAAGAAGATACTCCAATTACGGACAATCTCGCTATCGATTCGCTTATGAAACGCGAATTAAAGAGACTCGTATATCATCCAGTTAAAGGGATTGAATGGAATCAATAGGATGGAAGCGGCGCGATTCAACGCCGCTATATCGTTTAAGCCGGGCACGGAATTGTGTGAAATAGCTTCACTTAGGGGCTCGATAAAACATCGAGTCGACCGATTTCCACGGCAAACTGCCCAAAATTAGCACCTGTTGGCCGGGAGCGCGGGAGGGCAAAGTATACAGACGATGCCAGATTGCTGGAACGATGGAATCAGAAGTGGTCGGTACACTGTGCCTTCTGTGACCTGATTTTACCTAGCAGGAATCAATTATTAATTTTGCTGTACTGCG
>CM052163.1:1385471-1419329 GCA_028455555.1 Augochlorella aurata | reverse complement strand
GGGGTGACTAGAATGACAGAGAGACGCGGAGAGACAAAGGTCAACTAAGAAGAACAAGGAGAGACGCGAAAGAGCAAGGTGAGATCGAGAAAGACAAGGGACGACCGAGAAGGAGGGCTTGCACCGTAGCGTCGAGAAAGACTTAGGAACGGCGGGGGTGAGGAGGTGGAGGAGGGTCTTCCACTGTGCGATAACGACTGGCATCAGCAGCGCTACCTACGACCTTCGTAGCCCTACGAGCTTAATGTACACAGCGAAGGGGATGAGGCGCGGAAAGGGCGGCGAAGAGCGAGGGAAACGAGGAAGCAAGGTGTACTATACGTCAAGACAATAAGTACCATTAAGATAACAGTCGGTGGTGGGGGGCTTAGATAACCCTTGCATGGACCTCGGGGGCTCCGTAATGGAGGATTCCATTTTATTCCGAGCGTTATTTTTGCCGTATCCAGTGCCGGCGCTGCGAGTCCTCTGGTTTTTCGGTAACGATCCAATCTTTCGGGCGACGGCTAAGCCGGCAGTTTCATTCGAAGGCTCGCGATTGAATCCTCTTTCGCGCCGGCGTTGCAACGACGCACCTCGGCTCACAGGTGTCCCGTAAAAGGATACGCGCGATTTCTTTCGCATACAGATTCCGGGATTGCTGCCTTCGGCAAAGGGGATGCGGGACTTTTTCGTGTACTTGGTGAAGGATCCATGAGAAATGGTAGGGGGATCAAAAATGTTTGAGGCGGTGCGTTGGATTTGACTTGTAAACTGTTTAAATAATTAAACGATGCGGAATTTGGATCTGATTTAGTTTTGATTTTTTCAGAGATTTGTAGAATAGCGAAGTCCCAAACACAGTGGAGTCCCCTAATTCCACTGCGTTGGGGGACTCCACTGGATTTCCAACTTGCTAAAAAATTAAAAGATGGACGAAGAATTTGGATCAAACTTCTTTATGGTTTCTATTTCACTTACAGCTTCGCACTCCGCAAAGGCGATTAATATTGACCCGCGCCCCCACCCCCGTTACACCAAGTAATAGGAACTCCAGTGTCTGGCAGGCCCCGCCTACCGATCGGTCTTCGAGGATTCCGGAGCTCGGCTAGGCGACAGTCGCCGTCAAAAGTTACGGTATCTCGTCCCCTGTCTGCAGAATTCGACGGACTTTCGCATTCTTATCTACCCCAGCCCGGAGGAAATCCAAGTACTCGTCGGCGAGGTCGACTCCCAAAGACGTCAAGCGAATTATAAGACAGGGGAAGCACTACTCCGCGGGGAACTTTAGACGGATCGATGAGCAGCCAGCTCTCGTTTCTTTGATTTCGTTCATTAGGATGTGTCCGCGGGACCCTGTGATCCCATAGAGCCGAACCGGCCAGCAGCAGGTACAGCGCGCACCATGTAATTCGAGCAGCCGTGCGACAGCTATCGATGACTCCGTCGTGTTTACACAATTGACATTGATCGCGGCCGCGCCGGTGCGATCATGTTTGCCGAGACCTCATCACGATAAAACGACGCCGGGTCTCGTTAGCGTTGCAGCCGAAGTCTTGCCTAAGCGTTGTTTACGGCCGCTTTAATGTCGCCGAAATGGAATTACGCGGGGGAGAGAAAAAACGTTAAGCCGGGTCCACGAATAATTCACGGGCCTTGGGGAGCAAGTGGCCCGCTCGTAAACGGACACATGTGATTCGAGGGGTCCCGGATGCCGTTGGAAAGTGGACGGTCTTCGGCGTCATTAATTATACAAGTACCGACGGCTACTTAGCCGACGGCTTGCTTGCGCGGATAGTCCTCCGGCCCTCAGGGCCAGAATTGCTTTAAGGGTCATGGTAAAGGAGTCACGAAGAATTTGTAAAAGTCACTCGCAATCGGGGAGTGTTCCTCAGGTCATTTGAAGCAACTTTTCCCTCAGTGAAAATGCTATCCGCAGCTTCATTTACGAGTTATTAACGAAAAACGCGGACCAATCATAGATGAAGGGCGGGGCGAGTACAATCGGGGCGTGGCACCGTCAGTTTTTCGTTAATAACTCGTGAACGAAGTCAGGTAGAACATTATGGCAAAGGAAAAAGTTGCTTCGAATGACTCGAGGAATCCTCAGGACACCTTGTATAAAATATATAATATAATATATATAACATAAAAGACGTGATATAAAAAATAAATAAGTCCTCAAGCGAATCTTTAAAATTTCACAGAAAAAAGAATCCGACACTCAGCACTTTCCAGTATTTTTAGAAGCTCTTCCCAAAGCGTCCCCGCTTGGTAAGTCGAAGCACGTCCCCAAAGGAACCCCGTAAAAATTGATTTTTGGCAGGTAAAAGCGGCTGGCCCACCGTGGTGTAGAGCATCAGCTATGCTCTTTGTTCCGGCGTGGAGGCGGTCCTGCACACAATAACACGGCCCTCAGGGTCGTCGACCGACGGTGACGAACCTCCTTCTGCCCGATGATGAACTTCAATTGAAACTCGGAATCGTTTCCGCGCCGAATTACAGCTCTCTGTTTTTCTGCCGAGCCGGGGCACGTAACAATTAAGTCTTTAAAGTTTCGGAACGTTCCGCGCGGGGATAATTGACTTGGTTCCCGAACCAGACGAGGCTCTATTATTACGTTCCGGATTCACATGCAGCGCCCGCGAGTCACGATAGCTCCGCCGGAATCGCGTTGCTGCATAATGACCGGACAAACAGCCGAACGGCCCCCGAACTCCATTATACGCGGATTTCTACTCAACGATCGTTTTTATTAGGAGTTTTACCGGGGCTATGAGGACCGGGAAATGTCCGCGACGAAGCGGTTTCGATGCTCGCTGTCTCAATTAGCTACCCCAAGCCGCGACAACACTGTATTCAGCTGGCCACAAAGACGCGTTCGCCAATCGACAATGCCCGTAAAGCTCTAGATAATCCGGCGGCGCTGTGTATTAATTGCTGCATTTTGCGCGGCTACGGAGTTCAACAGCTGTTCAAGAGGAAGGAAATATAATGGTCTACGTTCGAGTAGATCGGAGGTTTTATGCCGAGTACCGAAGAATTGAGACTGAAAATATTCCGGATATTCTTTTTAATTTAATTTAATGAAATTATTGAAAGAAGGAGAACGGTATTAACTGGTATTCTATCATAATTTACATCGACTTAGACGATTATTATTTCTCTGCAAAGGTCCACAGTGTACTTATTGGATTCTACGAATGATTTCAAGCAACTTTTTCCTTTGCGAAATTTTTCTCCGAGGCTTCGTTCACGAGATATTTAGGAGAAACACGGATCAATCAGAGTGCACTGACGGTCCGCCCACCGTCCAAGCAGCCACTGCCGCGTCACGCACGCTACCGCTGGGGCGTGGCGCTAGCGTGATGAGTCATCGCGCGCCAGTGACCGCTGGGCCCGAGGGCGGAGGGGCCGGCCCACCTGCCTCACAAAATGGACAATAACTCGTGAACGGAACGTCCGACAACAATTTCGCAAAGGAAAAAGTTGCTTCAAATCGTCTGGAGAATCGCTTGGCTCCATCGAACGAATTTTTAAGTAAAACAGGATACCCTATACAACGTCATTGTCGCTCTTTAATAGAAGAAAAATAAAAATTGACATTGTACAATTAACAAGAACCGAGTAAAAATAAAAAGAGAATAAAGATAAGGTTATAGACGGGTTGAATGGCGCGCTGGAAGGCGGCACGCGGAACAATGGCGGCGACGTTTGAGGAGCTCTTACGGTTTTAAAAACGCGACGGTCCGCGAACCTTTCTCTTTCCGCGTGTTTCCCCGGCGCTCGACGTTTCACGACAATGTCTCCACTCGAAGAATTGATAACGACCGCTTTATTATTCCGCGTCGGCATTCAGCGAGCGAGCCGCGGACTTTTGCGGCCGCATTCTCGCCCCTTGTCTTCGAGCGCGCGCCGGGCCGGATCGTGAGGGGTGGCGGGGGGTCGGCGAGGGGCGGGAGGGAGGGAGGGGGGATCGTGAAAAGCCAGCCGCATTCGAGGCGCTTTGATAAACGCCGAGTGATGCTCTGGAAGCTTTTTAGGACATTATCCGCGGGAACACCTGTTACTGGCGCGGAGCCTGGTTCGCGCGTTTTAGCGAAAAAACCGACCACCCCTCGTGCCCGGGCTTTGGGGAGCGCGCCGAGGGAAAGCAGGGATGATGGAATTCGTGGCCACGGCGTACGCCCGTAGCCACAAGCTTATGGGATTGCGCAGTCTTAACATATATTAATCCAAGGATTGCCGCGGAGAAAGGGGGCCTTCGATAACCACGTAATTCGCGGCAAAGAAGATTACCAGGGAATCAGAATTTTTTCGTTCCCACGGTAATTCCGGATGTGTTGTCTTGCCACCCTTTTACGAATTCACGGCGCCGCCCGCCGGATAATGCTCCCGTCTCTAAAGAGGACGCGTCCCCATTGGCGCAAATCGGATCTCGCGGAGTGGGGGCGGTCTATTGACTTTAGCTTCGCGAAATTTCGCTGGAATTATTATTGTATTTCTTCGATGCTAAATTTATCTATTTTATTTATTCGTTACCAATTTTCAATCAGACTTTATATACATTTTTATTATGTTATAATATTTTAAATACGTCGTCCTGTAAAAATGCTAAACGAACAAAGAATGTTCGTAATTGCACGGTTCGTTTGAGGAAATGCTTTCGGCCGTGTTTCCCCTCGAGGCGAGCTTGAACGCGGATGGCAAAGCTGACGAAGTTACTAAAAATATGAAATATCAGTCGGAAGATAATTTGCGACTCGATACGCGCTCGCTAAACATCGATAAGGGATTTCAAAACTGTCCCCGAGTAATATATGTTTGTAAAAACGGCTGGCTCGACGGTAATACGAAACGTCCGCGATTCATCATACGCGAAACGAGACTAATGCAGGAAATATTTCCTGTAATAAAGTCCCGGCAGCACATATAAATGCTCAGCGCCGCGGGTTGCCTTCGCTCGCATAAATATTAACCGGTGAACTTCCGAGCCCGTATCCCGCGATCGTTCCCATGGTGCCTATTCCACGGTTTACAATTACTCTATCCGAGAGCGATAGAATATTTATCGGGTCGATTCCAGCACGGGTCAAAGGCGTTAGGGGGTCAATTTTGACTTATGGTACCGTGCAGCTCGCTTCGCTTCCTTCTGCATAGGAATTTGTGACTTCATAAACGTAGCTGGATTATACAGTGCGTTCTAGAATTAACACAAGCCCTTCTATGAGAAGATTCCTCGGGTTATTTCAAGCAATTTTGTCCTTTGCGAAAATGTTCTACGACGCTTCGTTAAAGAGTTATTAACGAAAAACTGGAACCAATTGCGGAGTCAAGACCTCTGCGGTCACTGGCGCGCGATGACTCATCAGCCTAGCGCCCCGCCCCAGCGGCAGCGCGCGTGACGTGGCAGCGACCGCTTGGCCGAAGCGCGGAGTGGCGGCCGCGCTAGCGCTCCGATTGGTCAATGTTTTTCCTTAATAACTCATTAACGGAGCCTTGTAGAAAATATTCGCTGAGGAAAAAGTTGCTTGAAATCGCCTGAGGAATCGCTCGCTTGGAGGGCTCCCATTTCTGGAACACTCTGTATGCTCGACGGTAAAAAGCGGCGTTAATTAATCTTAAACAAGCGGGCCGGAGGAAACCGCTGGCACGGCAGGCTATTATTTATTAATTAAAATCTCCATAATCGTGTGGCCAGCGATTTTCCGGCATTCGTCGCGCTGATTAATTGCCCGCGCCCGGTAGACGCGAGCATATGGTATCGCGATCCTGGCACCGCCGCGAGCCAGTTTTGTCATTCCGGATCATAAAACTCCGTAATGACACGAGACTCTCGGTCGCGCCCCACCGAGCAGGATCTGTCGATCCCGGATACAGATTGAACGCGCAAGGCTGCTGCAATATGCAACTTGGCTTCTCAATTTCTTCGCCGCGCTTTCACGCATGGGATGGAATCCAATCGGTGGCCTACATATCCGCCCGACGCTACCCGTCACGACAGGATTCATATACGAGAAATCTCTATAATACGTCGCCGCTGCTGCCCGCCTCCCCGCGCCTCCGGGAGCTGCGCCTTATATTCCGAAACCTTTCCTAGACTCCGCGCGAAATTATGCGTTTTAATCGAGTCGGAAGAGGCAGTACATAAGGGGTGGCTAAAAATTTAGGGAAGCGAGGAATTAGTTGCAATCATTAAACCGAGGTGTTTAAACAAAATAAAAATTATAATAAATTATGAAAATTATAATAAATTATTAAAATTATAGCAAATTATAAAAATTATAATAAAAAAACTTGAGAGCGATATTTTTCAATCGTGCGAATTTTCTTTTCCAATTTAAGTGACACCTGGTGTTATTACTGTTATTTTGTTATTTTTGTATAAAATGCTTCAAGTCTATTGTAATTTATTGCATCGAACATGTAACACCAGAGTGTATAAATTCGGGATAAAAGCCGAATGTTCCCCGTGTTTGTAGCTAGAGGGGAATCGGCTCCGAAATTCCGCGGAAAGAGCGTTAGACGTGTCTCTAAGCCTCGCCCCAGTTCTCTCGGTGGCCTGGGGGCGGTTGATACGATATTCCCGCGAAGGACGATATATTATGCGCGATAACCTGAGTGCGGAAACGGGAAAGAGTTGTTCTCCCGTAACTTGGTTGAACTATCGCTGATTCCGAGATATTTGCTCGGGATTACCTCTTCGTTTAACTTCCGTGGGCTGACTCGCCGCGGGAGAGGCCGGCCGTGTATGCGTGCGGGGCTCTGAATTGAGAGACAGAGACGGAGAGAGCGAGAGAGAGAGAGGAGAGGCATACGGCCAAGAGACAGAAAACACACTGGGAGAAATGGAGACAAATAGAGAGGGAAAAATAGAAAGAAATGGACAAGGAGAAATAGAGAGGAAGGAAAAGAGGAAAAATAGAGAAAATAGAAGGAGGGAAATTAAAGAAAAATTAAGAAAATCGCAAGGGAAATTGAGGAAAAATAGGGAAAATAGAAGGAGGGAAATTAAAGAAAAATTAAGAAAATCGCAAGAGAAATTGAGGAAAAATAGGGAAAATAGAAGGAGGGAAATTAAGGAAAAATAGAGAAAATAGAAGGAGGGAAATTGAGGAAAAATAGAGAAAATAGAAGGAGGGAAATTCAGGAAAAATAGAGAAAATAGAAGGAGGGAAATGAAGGAAAAATAGAGAAAATCGCAAGAGAAATTGAGGCAAAATAAGGAAACTAGAAAAATAGAGGAAAAAATAAAGAAAATTCGTGCGAGAAGAACAGAGTAGAAGTAGAAAAAAGG
This sequence comes from Augochlorella aurata, assembly GCA_028455555.1. Lineage (NCBI taxonomy): Eukaryota > Metazoa > Arthropoda > Insecta > Hymenoptera > Halictidae > Augochlorella > Augochlorella aurata. The sequence goes on along the minus strand of CM052163.1, from coordinate 1,412,053 downwards.
CAAAAATAGAAAAAGAAATACAGCAATAAATTGAGAAAAATAAAGGGAGAGAAATCGATACAAGTCGGCGAAAAAGAGAGGGAGGAAGACCGCGACACGTAAGCGTCGTCTTCGCAGTACGACGTCGTCGTCCCCTGGAAGCGCTCGGAACGAGTCGCAGGGTTGGAAAGGGGTGGGTGCCAGGGGCAGGGGTCACCTGGCGGAAGGAAATAGGTAAGGGAAGAAGTTGGATAGCGGCGAAGATGAGAACTGGGAAGTACCGCGGGAAACTTCGACGCGAACTCCGCTCGGGGTCTCGCCGAGCGAACGAGGAAACTGGCGTTTTCATAGGTGGAGGGGGGTCCGGGGGCGCACTCTTCCGTCTATTCTCCAGTCAGGTATCTCGTCCTACATGACCGGAACTCGAATGTCGTTCGAGATCTCGCCGCGATGCCAGGAATTTACGATCATTAGAGTCTAGTCGAATCTTGGGAGCCCCGGTAACAAGGACCGGTGGTTGGGGGGGGGGGGGGGGGGGGGGGGGGGGTGAGGGAGATGGTCGGTCGCGATTAACGGGCAACCGACCGACGACCGTCCGGTTAGACCGGCCAGAGGTTGGTTTTACTGGGACGGGTATCGCTCTCGGAACGCCGAGCAATTTGTTCGCGGCACGTTGACGAGCTGACGTGACGATCGCCGTGGAACAACTACACAATGTCGGAGATTTGATGAACCGGAGATTTGGATCCGGACCCAGGCTCGCCCGGCTAGGAATAAAACAGACAAGGGAACAAAACGGAGCCGGGAACAAAGTGGCTGCGCTAGTAAAACCCGCGGCACGCTAGGGTCTCGTAAACAGGCAGCGGAGTTTTATGCAAAATAGAAATTGTCCTTGTTGATTATGATACGTAGATCCTACGTGAAATTTCTTGATCCTTCTAACAAGTTAACAGTAATTAAATAATATTTTTTAATCGTGTAAATAATCTATCATGAATGTCGTCTACCAATTACCATCTCGATTCGAAGAAGTCTCCTAGATAGTGCAGAGACGTCTTCCAGACGTCCCGAATGTCTTGTCAACGTCCTAGAAACGTCCTACAAACGTTATGTGTTACAAATGAAGACGTCTTTAGGGTCTTGGGGGTCTAAAAGATCCTTTGGGGGTCTAGAAGATCCTTTGGGGGTCTAAAAGATCCTTTGGGGGTCTAAAAGACATCATTTTGAGGAAAGGAACATAATTTCCATAGCACTTGTTACACGGTCCATCTCGCCGGTGATTAACTGGTATTAATCAGCAGTCGGTGCCGTCAGCGAGAGTGTCGGTAACCGGACCGTTCACGGCCGGCTAATTCGATACAGTCACGGACGGCGGTGTCACGAGGCGACAGAATCGCGGGACGTTCGACATTTCATGTTTTATCGGCTCCCGAAACGGGAGGGCTCGTTATCACGAATGGATTTCGTTCCCGGCGTTCCAGCCGTGGGACAGCTCGACCCAGTTCTTTATTTCGACGGTAATTAACTGAGAAGTAGATCGCGCGATAGAGCTGTCTGCTGGCCGGCACGGGCTCCACTTGGGGGAAGGAGATTATGCGCGTGTTGCGATTTCCTCGGAACCCCGCGCAGCCTACAATTTATGCCAGCAGCCCGCGGACGGCTGCCGAGCCTTCGAAGGGGTGGTGGTCGCTCTGATTATGGCGTTATTGGTATGCAGTCCGCGCATCCGCCTCTTGCGTACGTTTTTCATCGCCTACCGCAATGGCTCGTGGTCGCGGAGTCGGTAAAGCGGCAAATCAATTCTTCGAGATTCTGACGGCATGGGGAAACATGATTAATTAACGCTGGAAGGGTGGATTTTCCTCGTAAAAATATAACTGAGCATGCTGAACGTTATTTGAAATCTCATTTATCAATTTGTTTCAACAAAGGCACCATTTTTATACAGGTTAGGTTCTTTTATATAGATCCTAGTGATGGCCGGGTCTGAATAGACCCGAATACCGTCGTCCGATAGTTAGAAAGAGGATTTACAGAATGCTAGGATACGCGGAATAGTTGGCAAACATCGCAGAAAAATTAGGGACACGTTTTATAGTATCCACTATTCCCTAAGTGTCCAACTAAATAAGTTACTGTCATCCAAACTGGGAACATTGATCCATCAAAAAAGTGATAGATTTCGATGAATAGGAAGCATGCGGCAGCAAGAGGTAGGCTATTTTGAAGCCGGACGGAAGGAAGCGTGGGATAGCGCGAGGAGGGGCGTGCCCCTAATTGGAAAAGTAAAGCTGGTCGGTAAAAACCGAGACAACTGCTTCCATCGAGGTAGTCGTCTCTAAATGACTGAGCGGCGCGGAGCCCCATTTACCGTGGGCCGGCGGGTTTGACGTGGAAATCGAATTCCCGGCAATAATTGTCTCCAAACGTATGTAATCTGGCCGTGGAAGGGGATGCTCGCGGAATCTCCTTCCACGTTGATTCGATTTCCCGTCGCTCCGGATAGTAGCTTCCGGCGAAATCCCCCTGGCGCCCTCTGGTACGACGGTACGTGTATACGGGATCCACCCAATAAGATCGTCGGTGCACCTGGCGACTCTCCCGGAGCCCCCCTTTTCTGGGCCGGCCCTCCCACCTCGTCGCTCCCAAAGGCATCGGTCAAATTCGATTTTCCTTTTACACCGAGCCGAACCGAACCGAACCATTCGGAATAGCGATCAGTTCTAGTGCCGAGGGAGGACCTTATTCAGGAAGTTCGCGTTGGCTACTATAGGGCCGGCCAGTCAGTCAGCTAGCCATCCAGCCAGCCAGCCGGCGAGTGAAGTGGTAAACTAGATACGGCTACAGATAGGAAGGGAATAGAAGCAGAACCGGGTCAGCCAGCCAATCCCCTCTGCAAGGCACGCCAATCTCCCTACCGGTAACATTCACGTGCACATCCTCGAGCGCATCCCTCTACCCATCTTTCCGCCTTTCCGTGCCCCCTGCCCCTCTGTTTTCCCGCATTTTCTCTCCTCAATTTCCCCGTTTTCCATTCGCTTGCCCGAATATGTACGTACGAATCGTACTTACCACCCACCGCACCCTACCGTCCGCGCCTCTGCCCGCCCTATCGCCCGCCCGTGATCCCCTTCAACGGCTCTCCCTTCGTCATCTCGCTCCGGAGAATTCCAGGTGAAAAAGTGACGAGACGAGCCGCGGCCGTACACGTAAAACCGGACTGCGAATCTTGCAAAGTGGGAACTCCGTCGATTCCGTTGCCAGGCTTGCATAATGCCGTTGGAAAATCCTTGCCGGGCTGCTCTCTCTCTCTCTCTCTCTTCCTCTCTCTTATTCTCTCTCTTTGTCTCTCTCCAGAGCCTCAAAGGGGAATCCGTTGCTACGCGTCGCAGAACTTTTGCGGTTTCCATCGTCGACGTCTCACTGAGTACCGGGGTCCGCTGCGTTGTCCCAACGATGACTGATTGCTGGGAGTATCTCTGCGAGGACCGCCACATTGGGGCGGTAGTCGGATGAGCGGACTGTTTACCTAGAGGACATGGAACACTGCTCGAAATTGGACTGGGCTCACTCTACGAGACCTCGTGGATTTTGCGGCTCGCCTGTAGGCGGCCACCTTTCCCGCTGCTGGCTGATGCCTCGACGAGTTATGTGTGTACCGTTATGGGCTGTGTTGGGGCAGCCTCTGAGGCAGCGTCTGATAGGTGAAGTCCTCTACCAGGATTTGCGAAAATTGTAATGGGCACAGTAGTAGGCTTTGAGGAAGTACTAAGGTGTTTTGAGGATGTACTGATGAGTCCTCTAACATGGTTTGAGGATGTACTGATGAGTCTTCTAGCAGCAGGCTTTGGGGGAATACCGAGATGAGTCATCTAACATTCTTTGAGGATGTACTGATGAGTCTTCTAGCAGCAGGCTTTGGGGGAATACTGAGATGAGTCCTCTAGCAGGCTTTGAGGAACTACTGACAAGTTCTCCAGCATTGTCTGCTAAAATACTGATGAATCCTCTAGCATTGTTTGCTAAAATACTGATGAGTCCTTTACTATGTCTACTTGCACACTTCACGACTCCCTCAGTAACTCTCTAAAAATTACAAAAACCAGACTTGTCCTCAAGAAACTGTTCCGCTATCCGAACATTCGCGTCGCCCTGTTTCCACCTAGCCCCTATAATCGATTCAACCCCTGGATTAAGCACAATTACCTACTGCACTAGAATTGGAAATACGCCAAAATGTGCCCGCACACGCTGCAATTTTTCATAAAATCGAATCACATGGCGGCGCATCATCGTCCCCATTGTTCCAAGAACCCGCAAATCACGTATTTCGAGCCGACCGCAGCGCCGGTATCACCCGAATGGAATATATCTAAACTAATTATATAAATAACGCTGCGTCCGAGGGAGATCATTTATCGGCTCACTCTTCAGTCAATGCGGAAGCGTATTTTATTTTCAAACGGGGGCACGGCTGCGCATCGTATCGCCTCGGGTTTCGTTCCAACGGAACAGCACAAAGAACGAACGATCGACGCAGGATTCGATTGATATTAATGCTACCCAAGCCGGACGACGGCGACGCTGCCACCAGTTTATCAGGTTCGTTAGACCACTTTCGAGCGCAATAAAAATATATTTCGCTAGCATCGCGGCGTTACAGTTTTATTTCCCCGGATACGTCAACGTCTGTCCGGGATAAGGACAAAAGAGCTAAAGCGTCGAGCGGAGCGAAGAATCTCAGAGAACTGTAGCATTTGTTTCGAAGGCTCGTTTCGATAGCGGTGCGCGCGGATCGGCACAAAGCGGGACCAGATATTTAGAAGCCCGGACGAGCACTGCGATCTGACAATGAATCGACGTCGCGCGGGGAATGGGTCTGTGAAGCCAGAAAGAAGTCGGCAGGCGTCGATTCCGCGTCGAATTACCGATACGCCGTGCACCTACATGAACACATGGCAGCGGCGGGGCGGCACTGTCGATGGCGGCGCGGAGGAGATCCGGGTACGATTGTTATTTCTAGCGACAGCCGTGCCGGATTAATCGAATGAGCATCAAATTAAGCGACGCCCCGTTGTAACCGGCTTACGCGGAAGAGGGCTCCTCGATCGCATATTAATACAGCGCGGCCGGTCCTCTCCGTTCGGCTTAGTATGCAGACAGTCTCATCAACGGTACGTGAAATTAGGCTCGACTGCGCCGCGGCTGACATAACGGCCGGGTCTTGAGGCCGGTGTTCACGGGGCCGTGCGTGTCTCGCGTGTGCCGGTAATCAGTTAATTAACTGCGCCGCGTCGCGTCGGGAGCGCGTGACATTTCGGCGGGCATTGAAGTAAGAGTTTTTCGTAATTAGGCCCGGCCGGGCGCAAATCACGCGACGGAGTTATGCAAACTAGTAATTATTTCGTTAGCCGGGGGACCCGGCGCAATCACACATGAGACGCGCGGCTCTGTCGGGAGAATTCCAAGCCCGATGGTACTTTGCGGGACAAAGGCTTCCCGCGTTTCCATCCGCCTCAATTATTTTGGAACATTAGTTTGGCCCGCGGTAACGCTCGGATAATTGTTCCAATTTCGGGACGGCTAATTGTCTCAGAAGCGTGAACAGGACGGCCACGGTCCACCGCCGTCACGTTCTGCCTTTGAAACGACGATCCGAAAAAGTCCTCCTTCCCCCAACCTCGGCCGCGCCGACGTAATTCCATTTCGTCATCAGCCCAAACTTTTTTCCGCACACCAAAACCAACAAGCTGCGCGCCCGAAAAAAAGCCTATTACCCGCGGCATCAATCATTTGAATTCGCTGATCGTCTCGGTTGTCTTGGCGGTCTGCAGCTGCTCCACGAAGCTTCTTCCTGATTCGAGGCCACTGGATGCTCGATCTTAACTTCCTCGGAATGAGGGGATGAAGTTTGGGTTGGGGTAAGTAACGAGACTACACTGTAATGTCCGTTGCTCGGAAAATGGCGCAGAGAAAGATGTAGCACCGTTTGACACCGGTAGAAATGATCTCTTAGTCCTCACTAGAGTAACGCAGTATTGTACTTTTAATTATGGCCGAGCGAGTGTGGTGACACCTAGCGGACTCACTGTGTTACGACTCGTCTTCGCTTGTTTGAGGACATTGTGGAGCAGAAATTAAACACGTGTACTGTGAAAATTACTAGTGAATAAGAATAAAATAGTTAAACAGGTTGAAAGATATGTTTTTAGTTACTGTCGAGTGAGTGTGCTGACACCTGGTGTACTAATTGAGTACGGAGAGTGTCGCGTCTTGTCTTCGATTATTCGAAGACATTGTAAAAGACATTGTAAAAAGGCCGAACCACGTGTACTGTGAAAATGACGAATAAATAGGAATAAAATAATTAAAGAGACTGAATATTATATTTCTAATTATCGCCGAGCGAGTCTGCTGACACCTGGTGTGATAATTATGTACGAAGAGTGTCGCGTCTCGTATTCGCTTGTTCGAAGACATCGTGAAGCAGAAATTAAACACGTATACTGTGAAAATTATTAATAAATAGGAATAAAATAATTAATGAGACTGAATATTATATTTCTAATTATCGCCGAGCGAGTGTGCTGACACCTGGTGTGATAATTATGTACGAAGAGTGTCGCGTCTTGTCTTCGCTTGTTCGAAGACATCACACAGCAGAAATTAAACAAGTATACTATGAAAATTACTAATAAATAGTCAGTGATCCATATAAACTATGGAAAATATGTCATAATTCAGCATTTTGTTCTCAGTTCATCTCCCAAAGGTTAGGTGGCTCTGGCATAAATACAGTGGGAGTAATCACAGTCGTCTTACAAAAAGACGCGGCCGACAAGAGAGACACTAGACTCTACTAAAAGTGAGGTTACCTCAAGCTTAACTTAAACTCGCGAGAGAGAAACAATCCTCATCTCGAATAAACAACAGTTCCGCGGTATAACAAAAATTAAAATTCATCCGGCTGAATTTACGAGCGCTACCGCGCACACGTGTCGCCGGAGAGTTATCTGCGGCTATTGAATCCCGGCGGAGCAGGTCGCTCAAGGCAGCACGATTTTCTTTCGAAAACAAGGGCTCGCCATCCATTCTGCGTCCCCCGATCACCGATAACCTTCTACGAGAACGTACGCCGTGGTACCGAGTTAGCAAGCCCATTTAAAGTATCTCGGGGTCCTCCTACGGATCCAGCGGTTCCTTTCGCGAGGCATAATGCTGGGTTAGGGCCGAACGTGACACGTAAAAATATCATGTAGGGTACCGATACATCACGCGATCAGATAACGCCCGAGCGGAGCCTGACTTCGTCGTTTGTCGTCCCCGATAGAATCTCGGCCCGCGGTGGCTCGCTTTATTTTTGCACCCAACTATTTTGATGACTCAACTGCTAGATGGACGCCCGAGGGGCCCAAGGGCGACCACCGACACCGGAACGTATAGCTCCTAACGGATCATCGAGATCGGGATCGCCGGGCTAGCCCCGCAACGTTTTTTAAACCGCGGTTTACGTGGACGAGATCGGACGACGAGATTATGAGATCACTATCCTTGGAATTTCCGCGGAATTAACGTGTCTGTCAACGTCTCCAAAAATTTCTGCAATTGTTTTTATTATATAATTGTCTTATTTTCTTTTTTTTTAGGTTATGGTCAAGTCAAGGTTATGGTCAACTACGGAATGTTCTAGACGTTGGCCCTGCTAATTACTGGATTACTTGGCCCTGAAAAATATTGTCTCCATCGTGGGACAATACCATCGACAGTTTTCTTTCACCAGAGACGTAAGGATTAACGATTCAGCAGCCGCGAGCGTCGCGTAATTACTGTATTGACATAGCAATCCTATATACCGGTTATTTCGGTAGGCGCGGTGACGGTGCCCCCTGCGCGGAAATTCGAAGCGACAGTTTCGACAACGTTTCTCTTCGACTTCGCCGGCCAATATTTGCGTTGCACGCGTTGATTATTTACACGTGTGTACGTAGGAACGGGAATATTCATCGTCCGACCGGAGCGACTCGTCACTACGTTTTGGGTGAACGTCGCGAGACGTTAATATCGACAGCTCCGAATGATATTGACACGCGAAACATTAACCCGTATAATTATTCCTTAGCTGAACTCTGATACAGTCGCCGGCAGACACGCGAGACTCCGATTATCACCGTCAATATATCCCACGTTACCGCCGCTATACTGCACGTTACACGCACATAATTAATTCTCTTTCGGCATAATAATTACATGGCATTGCACGGGAGCTGCGCGAGAATTCATTTCGGTGTAACTTCATGCAGGTTGCAAACTGTATCCCTCTTATAATTCTCCCTTCCGCCGTTTTTTATTTTTTACTATATTATATAAAAATTAAAAAATTATTATTAGACTGGGGGTATCGAATATAAATAATATATATAAATAATATAAATAATATAATATAAATAATTATTCTCTATAATAATTTTGACAAGCTGAAAACAGTGCCACGGTATTATTAATATATTTTTAGGTCATCATAATTTTATAATTATATTGCTATAAATATTGTAATCATTATAGTCAGACGCTCGAGGAAAATAATGTTCTACTTGGATTTTTCTAGGCAAGGTCGCAGGTCACGAATTATTGTCCGCCCTTTAGAAGGGCGATTTCAATCGCCCTTCGATCACCATCCGGCTCTGTGAGATCCAGGTTCCGATTGTTTTCGTCCGGGAGACACCGAAACCCGCCGGAGCGATTTTTTCCCCGAGCTTCTTCCCCCGGCGATCCCTCGGACGTTAAGGAAACATCAATCTAACCGCGGCAAAAGCAACCCTTGCCCGAAGTTCTGCGGCCGGCGACCGCAACAGAGGGGGCGAGCATCGCGGGAAAGTAACTTCCAATTACGTGGATGCCTGTTCTCCCCCGTTTTTCGCGGCCGGCAATCTAGCCGTTGTCAACATGTTTGTTAAAGGGAGCCGGACGGACGGGATTGAATGAAACCGGACTGCCTATCCCCCTCTCCGCCCCCCTCCAGGCTGCCGCGCCGACGTCCCCCACTCCACGCTTCGATAACTAATGACAGTTCGCGGGAAGTTGTCTGCTCTAAGTTTTCCAATCGGCCAAAAACTTGCGGACTGACATTTACCTAGAAGAATTCGGCGGGGGCCAGACAGTGGGGGTGGCTCCCAACGCTTTTATCGACGCCGTCGGCTGCACTGTTTCATAAGGTAGGCGGAACTAATGCGGGAATTTCTTTCTCGAGACGGCTGAATTTTTTCGGCCGTTGGACTTCGATTGTTTCTGTCTCTTTTGTTATTGTAAATAGATTGTAACTTGTGCAAAAGACGTTGTCTTAAAATATCTGTGACAGTTGGTTCAGTTTTTAGAAATTAGGCGACGGATTTCTATGGAAAATAAAAGTCTGCGTGAATTCCAAGGCGGGGAGACTAAATAACAGGTTCAAATTTCTTTAATAACAATTAAAATCACAGCTACCCAATTTTGCCATAAACGCGTGAAATCCACAGAGTAATTGTTATAATTAATTCCATAATTTAGCGATTTTGACAGTCGCAGACTACGTGCAATTAATCGTAATAAATTTGTAATAATTAAAGGAACTATAGTGAACATTTTTTCCGATGTTAGACCGACCAGTTCACCGGACTATGCAAACGAGAATCCAATTGGCGGGGTCTCCCCGCTCGTTCCGGAACGGTGGGGGAGGCGATCAGCCGCGATGAATCACGTGGCCGCGGTGCCGTCCAATCAGCGGACCCTTCATTTTCGTCCGTGATGTCTCTCCGTAACGACGCGATAAGGTAGCCCGGGGACGGAGGTAGTTGGCAAAGTGGCGGGATTCGGAAAGCGGAGCGTCAAAATTGGCCCCGGCCCCTTCTTCGAGTCTTTCCAATCTGGGAATCGAATTCCCCGGAAGACTATTCGTGGGACTCGGTAATGCAGTCCATATTCGAGATGTTAGTGCGGGCCAACCGCCGGGAAGATACCGGGGAAACACGGATATTGGCTGGCCGGGAGAAATTGGAATAATTGCGGCGACACGGCGGAACGAAATTATCGAACTATTTTAGTTTTAACGAAGTCGTTTAACGATCGAATGGACCCGGTCGGCCGAATTGCCGGCGATTTTATTCAATCGGAACCGGCCGGCCGCCGCTAACAAAATGTCACGGCCGAGCTGTTCGTTATGACAATTCGCTGATCAGTCGGAAACAGGGACGCAATATAGCGATATCTAATTACGCTCCCAAGGCTTCCAGGTGCGTCCCGCCGATACGCGGGCTGGCCGCTGTGTCAATATTAGGCGCGAGCCTCGCTAGAATAAACAAACCTCGACGAAGGTGAGCCAGGCAATGTCAATAGAAATAAAACGGAGGACCGCGTGTATAATATAACTCCTCTTCGAGATTGGAGCAGGTAGGTCCAACCTTCTCAGGTGTCACTGGAGTTATTTTATTCTATATTATTAACTCCTATAATATTAACTCCTATCTATAATATTTTATTCTATAATATTATAGTAATATCTAATATTTTAGTATATATAATATTTTCTATTTTATTCTATAATATTATTCTGGCTAAAATATTGTTTTAAAAAATTGTTTAAAGTGATAAAAGTGAAAATCATAAGTGGAGCGTACTGTTCGTATCTGAATAAATAAAATAAAAAGAAGATGATATAAATAAATAAAGAGAAGGAAAATAAATGTCTGATATAAAAAGCTGTGATTTGACCTAATGGAATAAAGGCAATGGAGGCCATCAATTTTATAGGGATCGTATAAGTTCTGCGAGGTGATACGGTTGCTTCGATTTCTCGAATTCGCCACTTCCACAGTGAATTTCCGAAAGAAATCTCGACGCATATACCTTCCCCGAAGTTTCTTAAGCGATATTGGCGAAGGTCGACCGCGGACTGGGATTTCAATTCGACCAGTACCGGGCCATTTAGCCGACTCCGGTGACGTTGTTTTCTAATTGATCGAGTTTCACGGCGGGCGGACAGGCCGGCCGGCAAAAGCTCGCGAATTTGTTTGCGTACCATCCTGTAAACATTCAGTTTGTGATTGTACCGGGGACTTGGCCATTAAACTCGTGTTTCGGATTACCTCTAATTCCTCGCCGGGCGTCGCGGCGCGGCGCGCCGGATTAGTCGAAGATTAAGCTGTTGGACACGTTAGCGGGCCGGTCCGTGCCACGGAAGAAACTTCGAGCGGGGTTTCCTTACGAAAGCGTCTTTTCCGGCCGAGTGAAAAGTTATCGACGCGGCCCGCTCGAGGTTAAATTGGATAAGCATTGCCGGGCCATAACTTCCTGCCCGGCGGAACGATGAAAGTAAAATGGCGCGGAAAAAAAGGCGCGCTCGCGCGCCCGACGGAGGAACGGCGTCGCCCGGAGCCGGATTTTATCGAGCGAGCTTCCTGGAAATCTCTCGCCGCGACGCCGCCGCTCAAATTGTATTAAATATTAGCCCCCGTTGGGCTGGAAATCCGGTTTCATCGGCCAATACTCGATTTCCGAAGTTCCGCGACAGTTTTTGGGCCACGTCAGAAATTCGGAACCAATTATTCGACGACAATGTTTATAAAAATATTTTACCTTTCGGAAAAACTTTGGAAAAATTCCCGAGGGTTTCGACATCATGTTTAACATTTTTTTAAATTGTTAATACATATTCCTGACTTTGCGGTACTCTAGCTACTGTCAAATCGAATTCTATCAATTTTGACCTACTCTATTACTACCCTAACCTGCCTCTGAAATTATATTGGCTACAAAAGTAGGATCCCAAGTCGCTGGTACAGAATTTTATTTATCGCTGAAGAATCGGAGACGGGAGAACCCGTGTAAGAATCCCCGGAAGAATTTCCGAGTGCCTTCGGAAATTAAAGTTTATTATGTGACTCCATTAAGCCGGAACTAGGTCCGGATTAAGCCGGAAATAGTATTCCGTAAGAAAAGTTGCCCGGGATGTGTTGTAAATTAAAATGGTAAATCATTCTACCCGGAGCGGAGCTGTAACGAACAGCTGGAATTACTTTTTCCCCCGGCGGAAGAACGGCGGCGCGCCGATTTTTACGCGGCCGCGATTCCCCCGCTTATCTAAATGCATTTATTCCGCGTGACTGGATCGGCTCTCGTATTTTCCAATTCTGATGCGCTCGCGCAACACCGCGCCGTAATAATCGCGAAATAATCTGGTTACGCGGCAAGGATCCGCGGGACAGCCTCGATAAACGGCATTATGTAACGCGGAACATCGGCGACGCGCCCGAACAAAGGGTGAAAAGCCGGCCGAAAGAGTACGTTCCACCGTCCGATTCTAATTTCGTTCGACAAAAGGAAGTGGGTCGGTGCGCGGATCTCGTTAACTCGGGAAGAGCGGGCAGAGGGGAGCGCTTTATGCATCGGAGGATCGATGCTCGCCGGACATTTTGTTTAATGTGCTCGAATATTTGAGAGACCCGGAAATGAGAAACCGTCGGTGATATACAGAGTGGTCAGAAAATTTTGCGAGCTCGTAGGAAGAATCCTGAGACGATTTGGAACAACTTTTTCCTTTGCGAAATTTCTCTGCGAGGCTTCGTTTGCGAGATATTAAAAGAAAAAGATGGACCAATTAAAAGAGGCTACCGCTAGGGCGCTGCGCTAGCGCGATGAGTCATAGCGCGCCGCTGACCGCGCGGTGCCAAGGGCGCCCGCCAATTGGTCCTCGTTTTTGGCGAATAACTCGTTAACGGGGCCTCGCAGAACATTTTCGCAAAGGAAAAAGTTGCTCCAAATCGCCTCAGGAATAACCCTGTCCATTGACCCGCAATTTTTCGCTGTTCCCTGTGCGTTGATCCTGTAGTTTTAGTGGAGATCGATGGGGATTCTTGATAAGCGGACAATATTTCACTGCGAACCGAGTTTCGGATTTTTGTCCCGCGTCGCCGAGGGCAATCCGTCAAAAACGGCGCGAGATCAACGAATGATTTTCGGATCGTTGCCGCGATAGCAATCGGCCGGTTGTAAAATTGGATTAAAAGTCCGTCGTCGGCAGCTTTCACCGGCGCGGCGGGTCGGCTGGTTTATATACACGGGAGAAGCTCGACGCTATTAAATCGCACCGACATATATTACAAAATCGGCCACGGAGCTTAACTGCTTACACCGAAGCTTAAATTAGGTGGCGTTCGCTCACAAGCTCGGAACAGCGTTAACCAATTTTATCGTGGCCGTTAGACATGTAAATTAGCTGCATACAAAATAAGCTAATGCAAAGCGGAAGCGATCGTATTTAGGAGGGGCGGCCGGCCGCGCCGGAAAGGGACGTTTCGTCGGAGAAAAGGGCTGGTCATGCAATTTTAAGCCGCGTTCTTACGGCCCACGGCCGCACGCATTTTGCAAATCAGTTCCCGATCGATTGCCGCGAGGCTAAAAGCCCCTGCGCTTCCGCTCGCACTTTAACCTCGCTGCTACGCCCGCCGCGTGCCGATTTTATTCATTAACCGTATACATAAGTAATCGACGCTTCCAAGGCGTCTTCGTTGGTAGCTGCGGATTGATACGGGCTTAACAGCTTCCGCTCTTGTCCATCGGAGAATTCAATTCCATAACCCGATACCTGCAGAACTGTTTTTATCAAGCGAAGTATACGAGTGGGATTTTTATTCGTTAACCTTCCATACGGATATAAAATATTAAACGATATTTTTAGCTCGCACTGTTACTGAAAGTGTAAATTAATTATTAAAGTGTAAAAGACAAATTGTTGAAGCCATGAGAAATATATAAAAAGCTATATAGACAGCATCGCGTTAATAACCATTCTATTACATGTTTGTTTCAATTGTTAACATCACTATGAAGGGTCCAAAATATTCCTCAGGCAATTTTGAGCAACTTTCTCCTTTACGAAAATTTTCTACGACGCTTGCTTTACGAGTTATTCAAAGGGAAAGACTGACCAATCAAAGAGGACGCTGCAGCGAGCTCGACACGGCAATGGCCGCGGAGCCTGAGGGCGGAGCGTCCGCTATACGCGCTCTCTAATTGGTGCGTACTTTGTCCATCAATATCTCATTAACCAAGCGTCGTAGAAAATTTGTGTAAAGGAAAAAGTTTCTCTAAATCATCTCAGGAATCACCCCCGCTCACCCAGAAGAGCTTCGAGTGTAATTGGAACTATGGGGTACCCTATATAAATACATTATTAATTAATTTACTTTTCCTTCGCTTTCTTTAGAATAATTATTTATAAATTATAACGACTCTGTATGGCAAAATTAAAACTGCTGCTGGCTAAGACGGCTGCTATCACTTCAGAACGCGTCTTGCTCCGCTTGTTATCTGTGACAATTGGAGCTCGTTGGCCGTAGAAACGGGTCCGCAGAGTGCCCGTTCCGTTTCCGTTTAACGCTGAAAAATGTAACGGCGTTTAATCGACGGGGCGCGTTGTTTCGATACGGGCAACGACCGGCTAATCGTTTGATCCTCCGCGGGATTTTCTTTGTACGGCGGCCGGCGAGCCATTCGAACGTACGAATTCGCGGGAAACGCGGACGCGAAGTCCCCGCGCGCGTTTTGTTCTTTATTGAAACACCGAATGGCCAGATTAAGCCGGGCTTATAACGATTATGCGTTACGGCTCTGCCGAGGAAACAATTTCCATTATCATTAATTGCGGTTTTATATGCAAAAAGGTGGTCGCGACCCGGTTTCGCCGCGTGGGCGGCCCCACGGCCCCCCTTACCGCGGTAAAGCGGGTGGGGGTGGTGGTGGGAGGTGGGCCAGAAGAAGGAACGGCGCGCGCGTCTCACGCAACGAGCAGGGGTGGGGGGTCCGCCGACATTAATCTTACGGAAGTTGACGGGCCTGTCGTAGTCTTGCCGATCGCGATCCACGGCCCCACCATTAATAAAACTGATCCGGCGAACGATCTCTCGCGGCCGGCAGCCCGGACCCGGGACGCGCCGCACATCGCGGCGTTACATCAAAGTCACACACGGAAGTTTATAGTTCGTAACGAGGTTTAGCCGAGTTCGTGCGCGGAATGCGATTATGATTTATGATCCGGGAGTAATCGAACACAGCCGAAAGCAATTCCGACCCCTGTTTCTTTCGTGTCGCCGCAATCCCTTATCGAGCCACTGTTTCTTCCGACCCCCACCCCCGCGACAAACTCGTTGTCATCAGATACCGCGGGGAGATTACACGAATTTCATTCGACGGGGAATCTATTTTTCCGCCGGACGATCTGATAAGTCCGGAACCATTGTCGGCTCTTTACCCCCCTTTGGGGGCGAAGGTGAGCGACGTGAAATTAGAATGAAAAGGACGGCGTTATGGGGTTAATGGAACTGTCGATTCGGGGGTGGGGGCTGTCAGTTCTTGATTTTTGTTGCGAGTACTGTAATATTTAACGCAAAGTAGTTCTTAATAGGGGGTGATACAGGGTGCAGTTAATTCTGAAGAATCTACCCCTAAAGATTTTATCGGGGGCAAATTTTAGGGAAAAATTGGTCAACTTTGACAGGCGATAACTTCGCGAGAAATCATCGTAGAATGATGACCTTTATCTTAAATTAAAGCTTGAAACCTCTACTTTAAGCTGATCTGTCGCGATTTAAAATTAAATACACCTTCACTGCTGCAACCCTTTAAATAAGCAACCGTGTCTGTCATATAAAAATTACCAAGTTCAAAAAAATGCCCCAACTTCCGAAAATTTTTTTCAGAGATGCCCTTTACAGCATAGTATAGCTCAATTCTTCCCCTTTAATTTAAAAAAAGAGAAACGTGTCTGCGATTTTTTCTTGCAAAGTTACAGGACTTTGAATTAACCCTTGCACTTCCGTCGTACTCCTATAATAGGAGTAGTTCAGACTGGCATAACTTTGCGAGAAAAAATCGCAGACTGGTGTCTCTTGTTTTAAATTAAAGAGAAAAGATCGAAATTTATTTCCGTGCAAACGGCATTCCCGAGAAAAATTTTACAAAGTCCGTGCATTTCGTCAAACTTGGCAATTTTTAACACCGCTTCGCATATAAAGGGTGTCCTATTTGTAACGCGGTGTTCCTATCGCAGGCTATCCAGCTTTAAATCGTAAATTATCATTCCACATATAATTCCAACCCCGTTTCCAATAACACCGGCCCGTGGATTATCCGAGGAAAAGAAAGGGGCCGCGATTCCGCGGGAATTAATCTCGGTAGGAAAAAAGCGATCCTCGTTCGGGCGTCAGCGGTTGCAACAGAGTGAACGGCGGTGCACGCCATATGGAAATCATTTATTAGAAATCCGGGTGGCGATAGAGTTTGGAAAAAATGCGGAAAAAGTGGGCGGAACGTCCGCCGGTTTTATCATCGGCGCGGCATCGGAGTTCCGGCGGGCGAACCGTCGAACAAAGTTTCGGGTTTGATTTTCCCTCGAGTCGCATTTCTATCGGTCTGATAACTACCGCAGCTCGATCGATTAAGTGTTCGCCGCGCGTTTAAACTGTCCGATCGTCTCGGCCCTAAATGCCAGCCAGGAAATACCGGTTGGCAGCGATAATGCAACTATTATGTCTGCGGCCATGCCTGCGAATCGGAGTTGGCGCGGTTAACAGCCGCCAGATATTGCGAGTTAATTTAAAGTTTCGCCGGCTCGGCCGACTCGGCGGATCTTGATCCACGACGGGGCGACGGTGTACGCCGCGCGGAAAAAGTCCGTGCTCGAATTATGCTCGCGGAGCCTTCTCTTTTTTCCCCCCGGCCGAGACAATCTCGCTCGATCGCGACGGCGAGCCGGATTTCACGCCGGAAGACGCGCCAACTGGGAACCGGTCGCTGAAACGCGTTTTCACCGGCGCGTATCTCGCGCATTCATTTAAGCCCCCGGATGGCGCGACTCGCGGGATAATTTACGCTCCCCGGACAACGCGGCAACACGCGATCCTTAATTTCTTAATGACGGATTTACAATCCCGTGATTGCCGGCCTCGGAATCCGCGGAAATATTAGCATACTTGTACGGGAGGATCTCGGACTCGTTTTATTAAGGGACGCGGGTAATTAGCCGCTCGCCGGATGTCCGCTCCGATTCTGACGCCGTTCGAATATGTTGCGCAGCTTGTCTTCTTCAACAACTTTTTCCTTTGCAAGAAATCTCGATCTGCTTCTGTTCCCGAGATATTCGAGGGAAATTGTGGACCTAACCTAGACCTAACCTAGACCTAACCGAGATTATACCCGTATTTAAACCTAGATTGCGTCATATATTTATGGCAAAGTTAAGTTCTATATAATAGAACTTTAAAGTAGCAGAAATAGAACTGAAAACTGTTAACTTATTATTGTTTAACTATTACAGTTATTAAACATTTGCGGACTCCGCGACCGATGCGGACAGATTGCATTTTCTGTCAATTACTTTGCATATCTTCGTTCTGGTATACCATTCGCACGCTCCACAACGCAGACAGGTTAACAAACTATTTTATTTATTATTAAATAACAAAAGAAACGAACCGGGATAAATTTCAATGCATAAAAAGCAATAAATAGGCCGCGATAAATGGCAATCCTAATCATCGCAATCCCGGGGAAAACAGCGTGGCAAGTGGCTAATGAAATCGGCCGGGTAAAAGGGGTTAATCTAAGCGCGGCCGTGCAGCCGCACTGTTCAATTTCCCGAAGAGGCTGCGATAAATAATTCGAGAGCTCCGGGTCGGCCAGGCTCGCAGCGGTCGCGGCCGATCAATTTTTCCCGTAAATCCATCAAACGATCCTCGGGCGAGCACTTCGCACGGACTCGGGGAATTATCTTTCGCGGCGGAGGCCGCATAAATCAAAGCCACCTACCGTGATCTTGAAGTCCCGCGGGTCGCACGTATCGTACCGCCTGAAGAAGCGTAGAACGGTGTGCGTCTTGTTCTCGTAACCCAGTAGCAGGAAGTAGTCCTGGCTCGAGTCCATCTCCGGGTCCTTGCTGGCATCCTTCACGTGCCGGTCCTGGAAACGCAATAACTTTACGTAAACTCCTGCGCCAATCGACCAGCAAAAACATTAGGATAATGCGGGATCGTCCGACCGTTTCCTCGAATCGAGCGTCGCGCCATCTGTCTCGCATTCGCCCGAAGCATTAGCGACTCGCTTGCGCGATCAATTCGCGCGTAACGTAGTCCGTGAGAGTATCATTTGATCTTCTAAATCCAAGGCAGATTTGATTGTTCTAAACGCAGGAAAAATTTCATTGTCCCAGATCGGGGGCAAATGTTATTACCCCAAATTGAGGGCAAATTCCATTGTCCTAACTCGAATAAAAATAGCAATATTTCCCCCAAACGGAGACCCTAATTTTTGGGGGATACTAAATTTAATTTTTGGCCCAACTAAAAACTGACCCAAATCCGTGGCAGACCTAAAAGATTGTTTTTAAGTATAGGTTATGTTGGGCAATTTTTGGGATGTCGTCAACGTCGTTGGATGTCCAGTGGTGTCGCGTGACAACGGTTCTAGAATCCCACGATACGGTGTAAAGAGGGTGCCGAGGAAGGCGAGAGACAGATATCCACTTGGCGAAATTCGTTGGGGGAGTGGGGCGAGGCGGGGAGCTATTCAAGCGCGCCGCCTTTTTTCTGAGGCGGACGCGTCTCGGAAGGACACACCTAGCGGCAGGGGGCGCGACGGGTTAGTTAGCCGTGCTCGGCGGCGGCGTTGGGATCGCGGCAGGCTCGAAGACAAGTTTTTCTGCGGGATTCCCGGCTGCCGCCTCGATATAATTATCCGTGGTTCGCGTCGGCTGGACGCACACCGGCGACGACGGCTTCCAGCGCGGCCATTGTTCCCCGTAAACGACCGAGCCGCTTTTTTCTCGGCTTTTCGGCGAGCTTTATTAGAATTTAATTTAGCGGCGGCGAGGACCGGGGCCCCTTGGAGCCGGGCTGCGACGTGAGTCCCGGCGAGTCACGCGTGTTATACTTCTGGGCTCCTTTTGTCCCGGCATTCTTCGGGCTCCGCCATTCGTCTCGCCTGCGACTCGCGAGCGAGAGAGAAAGAGAGAGAGAGAGAGAGAGAGAGAGAGAGAGAGGGACGCAGCGGTGCGTATGCGAAAACATGGGGTGTGGGGACCTGGGAGAAAGAACACCACCGGAATATCCATTTATGCCGGCCCCGACGCGTGAAAGCCCCGCAACCGCCTGATTGGATATAAAATATAAAGCGTTCCGAATAAAAACTTGCCCGCGCGCCCTCGTAAAAACCGGGGATCCTGGTGCGATGATAAAAAGACAACAAGAGGGGCCGCAGGTGTGGGGAACCGCGACCGGCAACGATATCGTCAAAGTTACTTAGCGTTTTCGGCCCCGACGATCGACCGCTGGCTTTGCGACGACATTTATTAACGAGCGGCGACCCATTCGTTAGCGGCCCATTTTTCGAGGTTAGGAATCTTAGTTTCGATAGGATGAACGAGATCCGTGACAAGCTAATCGACTGAAATCAGAGTAATGATCGAAGAAAGGCAAGGGAACACAGCGTTTGATCCAGCATCGGTTAGAAAACTCCTAAGGCAAACTAGTTTATTTATTTATTAATTAATTTATATTTTGTTAAGTGTGTGCACACTAGGATCTATCCCCGTAGTAATTTAGGCAAGCAGATCCACTTTGGCGGATCTTTCCGATCGTGTAGACTTCCCCTAAAAAACTTCCCTGCGTATGGGATCCAGCCCAAAGTCTTTACACTATCAACCCTGTATCTTCCGAACCCGTGAACCCTCAAGGTTAAGATTTTCCACGGTTATTCTACCCTATGGTGCACTGACATCTACCAAATTGCAGCCCGATCCGTCGTCGCTGTCTCTCATAACAGCTCCTTCTGTCTCGCATCTCCTGTCCGGCGCGTCGCCGCTCGGAATCGTCGCTTCCAATGGACACGGAGCTGCTTGAAAATGTAACGCAGTGAATCTCGGAGAAAATTCGAATTCCTCGAGGAAACAAGAACCATTCTTTCGCTTTGAGAGCGCGACGATCGCGCTTTGATCCGGGAGTCGACGTCGATATTGCCTCCGCGTTTAGCGTTCCGATAAGGGCCTCCCCCGATATCGCGCAGGCTGGCCGATAGCTAACAACTACTCCCTTGTACCCGCTCTTGTCCCGGAGAATCCTGGGAATAAGATGCCGCGGATTTAAAGCCGCTTGAGCGGTGGGACGGGGACATTGTTTATTGCCCGATGAGCGCCGGTTTAATTGTAGACCCGGCCGGACGAGAAGGAAATGAAATTCTTTAAGCGCGCCCCGAGAGCCTGGATAAAGATTCCGTTTAAACTCGCTGCGGCAACTTGACAACTGACTCTCCCTCGCCCCCCTCCAGCCAGACGAAAAACTATTTATACTCGGAACTTTGATCTCTGTCCGTTACAAAATCTGTCCCGGGAGGATAACGTTATTTCCCACGGCGCGGGTTTCCGCCGAGCGAAAACTTTGACTTTGTTTCTGTTGCTTTAGGGTAACCAACTTTGACGGGCTCCGCACGCGCCTGCATCGAGTTCCGGAGCCATGGATAACATTTACACGGCTCGGCCGTAATTATGCTCGCGGGATAATACCCGGGAAAGGGACGAATTGAAGCACGGTTCTCGAAGGGAACAGCAATTGTTTCGCCAAGCGTTGCGGTTCTGTCTAGTCGTCGTCTATTCTTTCCTCCAATCTCCATGGTGTCCAGGAAATTTCGTAAGTCAATGCTGCAAACTATTCCTCAGACGATTTGCAGCAACTTTTTCCTTCGCGAAACTTCTCTCCGAGGCTCCGTTAGCGAGTTATTAACGAAAAACGCGCGCCAATCACAGACCGAGTACAGTCAGCGCGTAGCGTCGCGCGGAGCTCCAGCCACAGTCTGATTGGTCCGCGTTTTTCGTGAATAAATCGTTAACGAAGGCTCGTAGAGAAATTTCGCAAAGGAAAAAGTTTCTCCAAATCACCCGAGGAATCCTCTACTTCAACGACTGACATTTTCAGACAAAATTCTACGTATAGCCTAATTCTCTTGGACCGGGTTCAATTAATAAGGTTAAAACCACCACCCCCTCAACACGCGAGGATTAAGTATCAAAACTAACTGAATATTCAAAGCTCGAACGACCGCATCGGCTGCCTTAGACTCGCCGCAGCACAGTCCTCGGTGTAGAAAACTGTCGCGTCGTTGGAAACGGCGCGACAAGAAGTCGGTATTGATTCCGATTCACCGTAAGCACGCCGGATGACAGTACTTCCTCGGAAAAGTTTAATTTCCTCGTGTTCCCCAGCGCGAGAAAAAACGTGGGAGGGGGTCGCGATCGAAACGCGGAAACAGACTGGCATCGAGGACTAAATTTCGCGAGGCCAACGAATGCCTGGGAAACCGCGAGCGCCCCTAAAAACCGTAGCCATTGGAACGTGGCGCGAGACGACGACGGCCGAGTAATAAATAATTTCCAGTGCCGTCTCGCGCAACTTCTTCAATTTCCGCTGCCGTGTCGGAAGCGGGGAGCGTACTTTTTCCCCTGCCAAGCCGGCTCGTCGAGCCGACACACGACCGATCGGACGTCCAATGACGACGCTCTTACATCCACCTTGCCAACGACCGCCAGCCCGTCTACGTGTTCGCGGCAACTTTCGTTTCACCGCGCCAAGCCGCGTTCGTCATCAATTTTGTGTACAAGGGACGCGAGCCGGGGCCGGGGGACACGGTGCCGGCTTACAGGGAATTCCGGCCGGTTGTGTACCGCGAGCGTTCGCTTGTTCAGGTGTACAGGGCGGTCCAAAAGCGACGATCCGCGTTCCTACGCTTCAACGATTTACTTTCATAGCGACTGACTCGTAACGCGTGGGTTGTCGTTATTTTTTTGACAGATTGTTAAGTACTTTTTGCTGCTTATTGGACTCTGTAGATCAAATATAACACGGTGGAGGTTGTTAAAATAATTTTAGAAGATTTAGGATTCATACATTTTAAAGTGCATGGAGGTATTTCAAACATTAGAATTGCTCAACAGGGAAATAGATTCCCGGAATCACCCAGGGAAAACCACAAAGTACCGTCGCCTGTCCGCACTGTAAATCCCCGCAGGAACTCCTTGACACAGGTATCGATTACCTATGAAAGCGAAGACACGTGTCCACTGTTTCGCGTACGCAGCGGCCGTCTGGAAAGAAGCACACCGCCGTCCCCTTAATAATCGATTACGTGCATTCCGAGGGAGGTGGGTAGAACTCCAGGAAGTCCGTCCAACTTCTACCGCGCGATGCTATAGTATTATCCAAAGTGTCCCATTGTACGGGAGAAAATGACACCCGTTGACAAGTGGCATAAACAAAGTTTCGCACCCGGGGGATACCAGGGTGCCAGGACCGGCGGTTTTGGACGGAACGATAGAGGCGATATCCCGCAGTCGTCGAACGATAAAAGGAAATCGGATCGAATCACGTACGGCAGTAAACTCGCGGATATATAGGTGCGCTCTATCCCGCGCGTGGGCGGCGTAGGGCGCGGCGCGGAGAGTGGAGGGGGCGGCGCATAGAGAAAGGGACAAGCGAAATAGGGAAACATCGTTGTCATTCGTGGAAATCGTTCGCGGGTGGACGAGTGTGTTCCGTTTCCGCGAGTGGCCGCGCAGCGCAGCGCGGCGAGCAATTGTCTTCTTCTGCGGCGTCCCCGTCGGCCGCCGCGCTGTTTATTGTCGCATCGAGCCACTCGACGGTGATACGGCCGGATAGCGGGCTTGTTACCGCGAAAGAATGCCAGCCGGCGGCCCGTGTCCCGCAATTATACGAATTATGTCTGTTGAACGAGCGGATCGCCCGGACAATACCTTCTCCGCAAGGGGCGCACGCATGGCGGGGTTGGGGGGAGAGGCGGTGCGTTTAACTGCTCCGATTTAAACGAGACGCGAGTTTCGGCTTCCGTTTCCATTCACCGTGCCCCGCGGAGCCGCGCGGATGCTCTTTCGGGACCGTGTTATCGAATTTGTCGGCGCCGCGTCGTTATAACCGGCCGTCGTCCCGATGAAACCCTCCCTCCCCCCAACGCCGTCGCCGCTTTTTATCGGAACACGCGGCCGTGTTTAGGGGGAGTCCGGAGCCCGCGCGCGTTGCCCGAACGGTGATTCATCGGCGAAACAGGACCGGTCTACGTTAATTGAATGCAGACTCGTTATCGCGTCTACTCATTAAGGTTACAAATGCGCCCGGCGAGATAACGAAACCGAAACTGCTGCGCACGAAATTTCTCGCTGCAATTATCCCGGCGAGTCCGCCTCGACGCCGCGCACGCGATCTACCAGATTGCGTTCGAGATGATGCATCGTGCTACCGAGAAGCCCGATTTGTAAGTTTTAACAGTCGGTATTGCAAATTCAACGCGGTAATTTTTGTTTATAATTTTTCGATGTTTAAGTAGACGAGAATGCAAGCCGACGGCTGCGTTCCTCGAATCGATTGAAGCAACTTTTTCCTTTGCGAGAATCTCGGCAAATGCTTCGTTTAGGAGTTATTGGCGAAGAACGCGGAGTGGCGGCGCTGTGGTCGCGAGGGCGGGGCGTCGGTTCTACTCCGTCTGCGATTGGTCAAAGAGTTTCATTAATAACTCGTTAACTAAGCCACGCAGAACATTTTTGCAAAGGAAAAAGTCACTTGGAATCATGTCAGGAATCTCCCCAAGAGCTTGCAAAATAATTAGGATATTTTGAGGAAAACCATATCAATAATTAAATAATTCAGTAAACCCGCAACGAGAATCGTAAACCTAGGAGGCTACTAATTCTCCCTCGTTAATATCTCATTCAGAGTCCGATTCGAAACTAAGTCAAGCCCCTCTTCCAGAAATCCTGTCGGACTTATCTTATCGAGCCGGATTCGTTTCCCGAAGATCGACGCGGGGCCGAGTGCTCGGCAGGCGTAACAGGAAAGTTTTTCGCGAGTACCCCGGCGTGCGAAGCATTGTTCGCGCGTTTACATAGGCCGCGTCCGGGGCTACTAAAAAAATCAGGAAGTGCGCGCCGTTGTAAAACGCTATCGCGATAGAGGCATCGTATCCGCGGCTGTACGCGTCCCACGGTGCCGCCGGCTTCTCCTCGGCATCGACTGTCGTCCCCGTATTTATTGTCGCGGGGGCGTCATGCTATGGCAAACACTCGCCGCGGACACGGCGACACAGCGGGTCAGCAGTACCGCGAAGTCGTTGCATTATGCAACTTTTTTAATTATTTATCCGGCGGGGTTCTCTGCCGCGGTGCGACGATGTCCAGCGGAGCCGAGTGGTCGAAGTCGAGCGGAAGCGAACGAGACGCTCGCAGCGATGCGTTCGGATCGTTTCGGAGACGCTCGGAGCAAAGGGGGCGGGGCAATATGTGCGGAGAGACACGAGTGGAGCAATACGCTTGGAGATGTAGGCTGGGAGCAATGCGTTGGGAGCAATGCGTTGGGAGCAATGCGTTGGGAGAAATGCGCTGGGAGCAATGCGTTGGGAGCAATGCGTTGGGAGAAATGCGTTGGGAGCAATGCGTTGGGAGCAATGCGTTGGGAGAAATGCGCTGGGAGCAATGCGTTGGGAGCAATGCGTTGGGAGCAATGCGTTGTCAGAAATGCGCTGGGAGCAATGCGTTGGGAGCAATGCGTTGGGACCAATGCGCTGGGAGCAATGCATTGGGAGCAATGCGTTGGGAGAAATGCGCTGGGAGCAATGCGTTGGGAGCAATGCGTTGGGAGCAATGCGTTGGGAGCAATGCGTTGGGAGCAACGCGCGCATAGTGATACGCGCCAGATTCCCCCAAAAAGTCCCTTACCCCCCAAACAAAAGTGGACATAACCTAGAAAATCAGCAACTACGAAAACCAGCCGGGAGGCTCGAATAATCCCCTATCTCCTATCCCCAAGTTGTCCGTCTTTATTTTTGGGGGACAGTTTGGGGGGATTTACTGTAATAGGTTCGAAGCGTTCTGGCGACTGCTGCTTATTACTTTGGCCTTCGTGCCCGCCGAAATGCCAGACTGCGGCTCGGCAAAATGATCCTACCCTCTCAAGTAGGTTAAAGCAGTTCGGACGGTGTTACGCAAGATGTATCGCAACCGGCAGAGTCAGGATGGAAAAAACTTGGCCCAGTTAATCTTCTTTCCGAACTGTAGTCGTTCTTCTGACCCGGTAGCCCTTTTGGCAGAGGCTGCTTATCGTCTCGATACAGTGGTCACGGGGAACCGGGCTCCGCTCGTTCTGGAACACTTCGTTAATACGCTCGGGTAGCGAACGATAGGGTGATCTGGATCTTCTGCTGAGTCTCGGGTACTGGGTGCAACACTTTTGTATGCAAATGCTTTTGGAATGAGTCTGGTACTCGCCAACGGCGGCTATCTTTTGTGCTGGCAACTGATGCGCTACTATGTTGTATTGTGTAGGACTTTAGGGGTTTAGGGACTTTAGGGGTCAATTGGGTCGGGATCTGTCAAGGGTTTGTGGGTCATGATAGACGCCAGAGTTTTATGGACTCTATCAGCAGGGCCTTATAGATGCTATCAGCAGGATCTGATAGATAGTGATGAGTCATCCAGCAGGGTGGGCTAAAGATTGGTGGGTCATCTAGTAGGATAGACTAGATCCTGGTGAGTCCTCTAGCAGGATAGAGGAGACTCTGATGATGACTCCTTTAGCTAGATATTGATGATGGTACTCTCTAGTAGGGTCTACTAGACAGTGTCGATGATTTCTATAATAGGAACTGCTAGATATGATGATGACTTCTCTAGTAGGGTCTGCTAAAGGTCTCCTAAAGGGCCTACCAAGGTCTGCTAAACACTGCCAATCCTTCTGCTAGCCCCTACTAGATACCACTAACTCATCTTATCAAGTCCAGTGCAAAAATCTCTCCCTTTGAACATAGAATTAAAGATTCCATCGTCAGCCAATCAGATAATCGAACGAATCAAAAAGTGTCCCGCAACAACTACCCGGTCCAGGTACTCCGATCATCAAATTCTTTGCTTGTTAATAGAATCAGGGGTCACCGTTGATGAAGTTACGGGCTCGATCCCCTACAGCCGCAATCAGAGAGTGGTAATCGGCGATCGGGTGCTCGGCGAATCGGTTTCGTTCTAAGCGGAGAGGACATTCCTGGTGTCAACGTGGGCCGGTGTAATTGTCTTGGCGTTCTATCGACTCCGGTATCTGGACGCGGCGCGCCGGATTCCGCGGCTCCCGGGGATTATAGTAATTACGCGGGGCCCAATGCGATCGTGGATCGGCCGCGATGGCAAACTACCTGTCCGGAGATAACGATCGCGCGCAAACCGCCCGACAAAACCGCGGCCGGGCAAATCGTCGCGAAGGGCTCGATCACGTGCGCGGATTAGCGGCGATGGAAACAATCGCCGGACGTGGTAATTGTTAATAAATTGTCGTTGCGTTTCTTGCCCTGCGCACGAACGCCTCTCCCTATCTCTCTTTCTCTCTTCCGAGAGAAAGAAACCCGGGGCGCACTGGGAAACGCTTCCGGAAATTCCGCGTCGCGACCGCCGCGTTCTTTCCCGCAGCTCCTTCTTTCCCCTGTAATTTCGAGTGACACGGAACATGGCAAGGTGGATGCCCGACACAGGTGTAAAGCCG
>CM052163.1:1352073-1385371 GCA_028455555.1 Augochlorella aurata | reverse complement strand
CCGGTCATAAAATAGTTATCGTCGCGTGGCGATCTAGGCGGCGTTAACCTCGTCTCGTTTGTCGCAATGCGTCCAACGAGAGATCGCGGATTTTATTCAGCCCGGCCGTTTCCACGAGTGTCCAACGTAATCATTAACGGCGGCCCTGTGCGTTCCTCCTCTGCCGGCGATGCTATCGGCCCGATAAATAAACGGCGGGGCTCGCGTTCCCGTCGCACCTCAGGCGTGAAACGCTCGCCGGCCTGCGCGACGCGGCGCGCTCTCCCGAAATCATAAAATTGATAACGACAACCGCACGCATCCGCGGTGGCCGCGCGCGTCCGCCGCCGAGGAGGAGGACCGGCCGCCGGCTCTCCGGCCGAAAATAGCCCCGGGTTTAATGGCGAATGCGAGCCCGATAACAATACCTGGACACGAGCGGTTGCGTGCGCGGAAACGCCGCCAATTCCCGCGGCCCGAAAACGTTTCCCTTCTGTCGCGTTATTGCTTCTTAAATTCGGCCGAGAGCCTACCCCAACCATGACCCCAGCCATGACCGTCACGTTTTTCGACCGGCTCCGACCCTTCGCGGTCGAAGCTATTCTCGAGCCGGACGTAATGATGAGGCTGCACCTAATAGCTTCGTTTCAAGCTCTCATTACGTTTACTTTGCTATTTCTTTTTATTGTATATAATACTTGTATACTTATATTTTATTTATTACATATTATTGTTATATATTCTATTCTATATGAAATTATATTTATGTAATATGATTATATTTAAGTATCTGTACTCTATACTGTATATATACTTGTTGCGCGCACGGTTGCCAGATAATTAGGCTAGATTCCAAGCTGAATAAGTGAGGATACGTCGAATGACGTGGCGACAGTTGATTCGCGTCGCTCAGCAGAGTGGGGACGGAATAGGCGCTGTCTTACAGCGGTGACCTACTCCCACTCGGCTTGGAATCTAGCTTAAAAATCTGGCAACCGCGTTTGCGCCAACGTGGTAGCAATATATTAATTTCTCGCGCCATTGGCACTAGGTTTTGCGTAATTGCTTCAATTAGGCCGAGGAAGAGGAATATAACCGAGTGCCAACACGATTGTCCACGGTGATTTCCCTTGCAACGTCCGACGTCACGATCGCCGATATCCGTGGATCAGCGTCCGCTTTCGCAAGTGAAACGTAAGCTCTCGAGGGCAGCGCAGGCCCGCCCTTTAATACGAATCATCTGGCCGATAATGGCGTGATTTGTCTCGTTAAAGGGTAGAACATTTGCAATCGTCTTCGATCCCGGACCCGACGGCCTCGCCATGGGAATTTCGGCTATCGATCTCGTTCTTGACGCTATTCGAGCCCATTAAGCGCTATCATTAGCCGGCCGGGTAGAATGCTGCTGTCAGCGTGGGTGACGCCGCGTCGCATTATCGCAATCGACGAATCGGCCCGGAGTAATTGACATAATTGTTCGGCATGTGAAATCGATCGAGTAGATAGCGGCTGAGCCCGAAGATCGTCGCGCTACCGAATTCTATAAACACCCGCAGCGATCGGCCGTCCGACTGATTATGCGAAACTCTTGGAGTCCACTGTCGCCAGTGGAGGTTATGGCAGAATCGTTCCGATCTAATTTTGAAATAGTTTTGAGGTTATGGCAGTGCCACTCGAGGCGTTAGAGATGCGATTATTGCCCTGGATTATTTGTATTAATTTCGCAACATTTTCGAGGTTATGGCAGTGACGCTAAGAGCATTAGAATCACGATTATAGTACTTCGATTTAATCTTGCATAATTTTCGAGGTTATGGCAGTGTCCCCAAAGCATAAAGCTATCCCAGTGTCTTCCAATAATCGTTGCTACGCATCCAAATAATTTTATTATATTTTCGAGGTTATGGCAGTGACGCTAAGAGCATTAGAATGATGATTATTGTACTTCGATTTAATCTTGCATAATTTTCGAAGTTATGGCAGTGTCCCCAAAGCATAAAGCTATCCCAGTGTCTTCCAATAATCGTTGCTAGGTATCCAAATAATTTTATTATATTTTCGAGGTTATGGCAGTGACGCTAAGAGCATTAGAATCACGATTATAGTACTTCGATTTAATCTTGCAAAATTTTCGAGGTTATGGCAGTGTCCCCAAAGCATAAAGCTACTCCAGTGTCTTCCAATAATCGTTGCTACGCATCCAAATAATTTTATTATATTTTCGAGGTTATGTCAGCGTCTCTCATGGCGTTAAGGTTGCGATCACTATGTCTGCCATATCTTTGTACGAACGCATGCGACTTTGGAGCTCGCATTGCACGTTAAAGGCTCGCGTCCATCGGCAAGAGTCGAGACTCTCAGAGCCGACGTCCGCGACGTCCACGACGTCGTCGCCGGGACGCCGAGGTTTCCGTCGCCGAAAGGAGTCATCAGTGCGCGACTCCATTATTCTTTCCGTCCCGAGCAGCCAGTTTTTCTGGATCACGAGTCGATCCTCGCGTAAGTCCCGCCGCCTTTTCACCGACCGAGCGCCTGCATTAATCACGAGACACCCGAGGATATTATCGTGGAAACGCGAAGCGTCCGCTCCTCGTAAATTTCTCTCCCTTTCACGCTCCGCTACCTCGCCCCCCCCCCCCCCCCCCCCGCCCGCCCCGCCCGCTCTTCCCGGCCTGATTAAGTATTAATTTATTCGATTCTTTCGCCTTCGTCGCCGACGCCCCGCGCCCTTGTTTTCCAGCGATGTTTCGCTTTGCGACGGCCTCGCCTCTGCGAATCCATTTCGCACTGGCGAAACGAGGCGGCGGTGGAACATCGATTTTCCTGAGATTTTGCCGGATGATGGAGCGGCGTTCCTTTCAAATGATTCCTATTTTCTTAGTTTTGGGGTGAGAATAGTTTTAGAATTTTTCAAAAATTGAAAAGTTTATATTTATATATATTTAGAAATTTCGAGGAAATATTTCCCTGATTTTTAAAAATATTTTTAATTACTGTATCGGAAAAGGTCAGGTTTGTTAAAAATAATTAGAAATACAACGCCCCCTTATGTCCCCTATTTAGCTAAAAAATTGATAAAGTGTCTAGTACCCTATCATCCCCCAAGAAATATTTAAAAATCGTGCAACAGTATTTTTTAACGACGTATTCAATTACTACAATTATATATACATACATATATATATATATATATATATATATATATATATATATATATATATATTTAATGGAAAAGTTCACTCGGAATGGTCTCGCCGAAATACGGAGAAGAAATTCCGGCGTGCACTTTAAAATGCAAATCACGGCCGCGTAATCCCGGCGAAAAACAAGTCGCCGTAAGTAATTCTAAACAGCGATCCCGCATTACTCCGTATATTAGTTCCCGTGACAAGTTGCGACTTAATTAGATAACAGGAAGCCGCGGTTAAAAGTTGTATACGCACGTAGACCGAACTACTGTTCCAGCCGGACTCGTTTAAAATTCAAAGCTCGAAACCCGAGAGATAATCGCGGCTCCAATTTCGCCGGACTATCGTGTAACGAGCGAACCCCGCGCAGCCGCCGTCCTTGTTCATAATATCGCTCTCTAATTGCCCCTATTCCTAAATCATCGGCAGAAACATGAGAGAATCGTTCCGGATCGATTACGCCTTATTTAACACCAGATTTCATTCCGTAACCGAATGGACATTCTTCTAAATATTCCAAATTTAGAATAACTTGATTTAATAAATAAATAAATACATTTCTATCGTCTTGGGTTTCATCGTAAAAATCCAATATGCCTAGGAGTACCTTGAAAGATCAGTTGAAAAAGTTGAATCAATCTAAATTGAAATAAATAATAAAAATGATATAAATAACACTCTTATATAATAATTTAAACTACGTAATTCATTTTATTTTACGTAATTTAAATTATTATATAAAAGCGTTATGTCAAGGTAACAATCCAATATGCCTGAGAGTACCTTGAAAGATCAGTCGAGAAAGTTGAAACAATCTAAATTGAAATAAATAATAAAAATGATATAAATAACGCTCTTATATAATAATATAAATTATAATAAATTAATATGATATACATTTGCCTGTAAGGGATGCACTATTCCACTGTCAAGATTGCAAAGATATTTTTGGGGCAAATGTGAGGTTATGTCAAAGCAATGTCAAGGTTATGTCAAGGTTATGTTACAGTTATGAGGCAAATGCGCGCGGTAACAATCGCCGGGCGAGTGTATTCCCGTCGCTTTTATTGGATAACATAAAGCAGCTGTCTTTAGTGGTCCGTAAAGCCGGTGTTAATACCGCGGCGAGTCGCGGGGTTAAGCGCGTGCAGTGGAAGAAAAATGGGCCGGGTGTGTGACGTTGGCCCGAGGCGGAATAATAATCATCGCCGGCCCTCCGACGGCCGAGGCACCGGTTTCGCCGCACGGAATCCGGCCAGCCGCGTGTGATCGAGTCGAAATAAATTTCGCCGGCCGACGTTCTTACGTCCGAGGCGCGTCTCCCGATGCCATAAACATTTTTTCGACGGAACTCCATTACAGACATTTTTTTGGGACAATCTGCTGTGGCCGCAGGTGAGACGGACTCGGATCAACACGATGACCCGTCGCATTCTAGCGAGTGCAATCCCTTTGGGGGAAACGCAGACGTAACCTCAAAAGCTAAACTGAAGCATTAACCTAACATTATCGAGTAAACAAATGAATTAGAACGTAGAATAATGTCGCAGCGTCCGTGTCAAACGATTTTCATTTCGTCAATTTTAAACTGGCGTTTGTCCCAGTCTCGACCTAACCTAAAAGATACATCTCCCGTCGCGGGTTAATTAAGTCCGCTCGAGGTGGCGCCAGATCCGTCAATTTATCCTGTTTCGTAATTCCACAGTCGCCCCGAACAGAATGCAGTACACAATGCAGCAATGGCTGAGATCATCATTCTCGAAGTCCCGATAGCCAGCCATTGTACCTATGAATAGGACAGTTCACAGGCATTGTCGTTACGCAGTCGGCGATGCTCCGTATCGATAGCCGGGAAGATTAATATGAAAGAGTTCGCGCAAAGAAAGCTGGCGGAGGGTCGGCTGAAAAGGACACCGTTCGTCGGTGGGGGAAACGACGAGCTCGCTCTGGCTCGTTCTAATTCATTCGTAACTTCCCCCGGCGATGTTCCACGGAGTGGTTGGGGGCAGGAGGAGACGAGGAAGAAGAAGTCGTCGCTGAGCGGACGGAGCGAGGCTAAAGGACGCGAAGTCAGTCTCTGCGGTAGGCAGTGAAAAATCTGGGAGCCATTGCTCATCTGTTCCACCTGTGGAAAGAGGAAGAAAGGACGCGGAGAGAGGAGCCGGGCCACCGACGACCTACGCCGGAATACCGCCGGCATCAGATAATATTTAAATTGATGATAAACATTTATAAAAGCGTTTTGTTATACAGAAAACATATTTGGATCATTGTGCGGCGTAGGGACGGGGATTATGAATTCAGGCCCCCAAAGCCATTGTCCGCCGGGGCCCTCTCTCATCTCCATAACGGGTCCCATCTTCGTCCACTTTCCGTCCCCCCACCCTTTCCCCGCTGGCTCGCCGGGCCTTGCCCCCTCCTGCGCTCCTCCTTTTTCTCGAAACCCTTCGGGGCCCGGTTCGTCTCGCTCCCACCGAGATCTCCGGGCCCCTTGCTACCGCAGTCGCTCCCCCTTTCGCCGGCCGAACCCGAAACGATCCCGATCCCCGATTGTTTTCTCCGTGGCCGCCTAAATTGTCCAAATGAATGCGCCCTGTATACGTGCACGCAGCACGCTAAACGTCGCCGGCATTAATCCCGGCTGCCGGAATAGCGCGATCCTATCGTAACGAGGACTCCTCCTTTGAAACGGGCCCAAAAGAACGCTCGGGAAGGTGAGAGAAGCCACGAGATCTCCTCGGCACAATGCAGGTAGCTGGGGATCGCCGAGACACTCGAGGCCATTGCCACCTTGGGTCTACTTGTACCGCCCCGAATCATTTTTAATTTGGGCCTCTGTTAGGCCCCGCGTGATCCTGATATTGCCAGCTGAATTCGCAGAATGGGGGTCCTCGGTTTTCTGTGATACAATGATAGTAGACAGTAGGGGGGGGGGGGGGGTTGTCGAGGTTAGCACCCAGGGTGGACCTATAGGTCTAGCTCTAACTTCAGGGCAGTTTGTCATTTCAATCTATCAGTTGCTGTTCTCAATAGAAAGTTGACTCTTAAGTACTGCAGTATCTAGGTATGTGAGTCTAGAAGTGCCTAAGTCTAAGAGCATCTAAGTCTAACAGCACCCATGTCTACCAACACCCAAGTCTAATAATACCTATGCCTACCAGCACCCAAGTCTACCAGTGCCTGAACCCAACATAGGGAATATTAACGGTAGCTAAAATAAGGTCCAAATTATGCTAACAGTGTTTGCTTGCCCCCATGGAGGATTATTAGCTCCGCAATGGAAATCGCCATGGCCCTTATATGGGACACGAGACAGCGAGCATATTAATCATCGCCGGTGCACAATAATCAATAGGATCATCGTTAATATTCAGGGACCGCAAATATGCAGATAGTGCAGAATCAACAGTTGAAACGGTGGACAGAGGGATATTCCCATAAGCTTATTTCTGTGAATTATGAATAGGCTGCGGGACTTTATACATTGGTAATAAAGTCTTGATGTATTTATGAACTGACGCACGTGGTAATTCTAATTAGCGCATATGGACAAGGTAGAGTGGGCGCGGCTCCACCTGATAAATACGAGCAAATTATTTCGCCCGGTTGGACAACCTGATTCTCTGACCAAGAAGAGCAACGACCTAACCTAGCGAGATGGAATGGGCGTCGATCGCCTAACCCAACTGATAAATACAAGCAAATTATTTCGCGTCGTTGGACAACCTGATTCGCTAGCCAATGAGAGCATCGACCGAGCCCTAACCTAGAGCAAAACGACGCGACTACAAGAGCGAACTTAGCTACAAATCAAGACAACGAGGAACGTCGACGGGCGGAAGATAAATCGGTCGTTGCGGGGCTCGCAGGATCTTCATACGTCTCGAGATCTTATCCTCGTTTGTTGCATCGAGGACGATGATAAATTCAGATACACGAAGAAGGCCGGAGCAATGAGAGGAGGAGGAGGAGGACGCCGTGAATTTGTAGCTCCGCCTGGTACCACGACGGACCGCGGCCGTTACCGGGGATATAGATGCTCGTGTACCCGCGTGTCTCCTCTTTCCCATTTACATTTTCTGATCGCCGGCGATCGGGCCCGGAGATCTCCGAAAGCGGCGGTCCGGTTAATTCGAGCATGCGTTCCGGCCGCATGTTGCCGGTTACATGTGGAATTCCGGCCACACCGCGGCACCACGGAAAGCCCGTCGACAGGGGGTTTGGGGGCGAGGTGTGTCTGGGACGGCCGAGGAAACGCGAGACGGCCGTATCTTTTTCTGCTTTGTGTCGACGACGAACAGGGGCCGGTCATCCGTGCGTCAACACGCATCAGGCACCGCGCGGCTAACGATAACGGGGGCCGGGTGTCAAAAGAGCGCGCGGCCCGTAAAAGAAGAAGGAGAAGAAAGAGAGCCGAGAGTGCCGGGAATCGGAGAGCCCTCGAGGATTACGAGCGAGATCAGCCGAGGCGATAGTGCGTGGAACGCCTAACGTCCCGCTGCCGCCCGGGCCGGCGAATAAAATTAAAACATTGGTGTCGGCGGCGCTGATTCGAGGACGCCCGGAGATCCCGCCACGGATAATCCGATGGAAGTCGATTTCATGCCAGACTCCACGGAATCGGCCGCTTTCCGCCCGCGTCAACTTCGCGCAAAAGCTCCCATGAATTTAATTACCGAAGTCATCATAGTGTGATATAGCCCCCCCCCCCCCCATAGGCCCCCAGTGCTTTGGATGAGCAGACCCCAAAACGCAAGACTGTCTATTTCAATAAAATCGTACGACTCTTCAGCAGAGGACAAGCGACAGTGTTTATTTTTGACCGGGGAGTGGGGGTCGCAGGCCTAAGCTCGTAGCTCTCCCCTCGTGGACGGCCGCGCAGAATAAAACGATCGAAGGACGGGCTCCGGTGTCACTTCGAGGATAAATATTAGTAGCAGGTTTCACGGGATCCGGCCCAGTCAGCCGTGAAAACACGGGCGACGGGAGGATACGAAAGGATGTCTGGGAATTCCTTGCGGCCAGGGATACGGACCTCGGGTTTCGCGAGAAAACGAAACGGAACGAGGCGACCCGACAAGGGGACGGGTAACCGTGAATCGTCCGGGTTAAATAATGCCGTTTTTTGCGCCCCGGTGGCTTCGCGTGTTGACGCTTCGACCGATCGTGATTCCACCCTCCTCGAGAGACGTCGCCGCGCAACTGTCCGGAACGATTTATCACTCGGCGCGTACCGTTTACTTTTGTTACCGCGGCTCGATGTTTCTTCGATTCGACGCCGCTTCGGTCGCAGACAGCCGGGCTTTCGGGAATTATTATAATCGACGATTCCTACGGGGTTGGCAGGCGCACCCCCTAACGTGTCAAGTGCACGTTAAGTTGGACTTATTGCTCAGAAACGTTTTAACTACAGCTAAATTATTGTACCCAAAAGGGTAACTCCATAGTTTGTAGGTTTAGGGGAGGGAACAAAATAGATCCCCTTTATGCAACGTCGTGATATCACTTTTTAATAATAATATTTGATAATAGGGATCTTAAAGAGCTCGCCAAAAATGTAAAACCCCAAATCCAATCCTAGATGAAAAGGGCTAATAAGAAATCCTAGAAGCAAGCCAAGCAGCAAGAGCATCCCCTAACGACGTTCTTCCGTCCGACCCGAGTCCAGGAACGTCCCATAAAGACCCCTGCACCGAATGGCCGGGTTTAATTCGAAAAAACCAAGCGTTCCGCGACGGTAATAGCGGCGGGCATCCTCGTTTCCCGCGGACACGGAAACTTCGGTGCAGGTGACGAGCGACGTGATTACGGGAGTCCGGCATTACGGAAGGGAACGGGGTGGTATCGGTGGCGTCGCCGCGAAAAATGGAACGAAATCATTACGCTAAAAGCGAGACCGGGTCGCGGCGTCGCGGCGCCGCCGAGAAAAAGAACGAAATTATACCGTCGGGGATAAAAGAAAGGCGGGGGCCGGGTCTGGCCCTTTGTCAGGGAAACTGCTCCCCGGCATTTCTCGCGGCCGGTAACGCCGAAAGTTTGCGGCGCGCGAGATCCCGTGGTTCCGCGCGGCAGATTACGCGGGGACTTGCTATTCAGCGGGCGTCGCGACGGTTGCGAGGAGTTCGTCGACGGCGCCGCGCGTGGAATGAAATTTTCAGGGACGCCGGCTCGGTGGGGAGCGGGGGGAAGGCGGCTGGTCGGACGCCCTCGGCCGTCGCGATATCGGTCGGATGTTATCCAGCGTCGCGGCGGTCTCCGGGGCCGCGATTGGAGCCCGGGAACACGAGCCACCGGCGCGTATCGCGGTCTCGTACGGTTTAGGGGCCGCGTCGACACCGAGGGACTCTAAAGCGGAATTAATAACAGTTCCAAGCCCGGTAAAATACCGCAACGGGTCGCCACCGGCGTATCACGGGATAATGGGCTGATCTACGGGCTGCCGGAGATCCTCGCATCCGCGCGGAACGCCGCTAAGTAAGCTGCCGCGTTATTAATAAATTACAATATGCCCCCGAGACGGTAATTACTGGCTCCGGATTCGCGACGGAGCGACAACGTGCGAGATACCGCTTCTAATCACGGTGGCGCGGCCGATGTTCCTGTACACGGTGTCCCAAAATTGCTAGCGATCGAACAGGGTTATTCCCGAGACGATTTGACACAATTCTTTCCTTTGCCGAAATGTTCCAGGAGGCTTGATTAAAAAGTTATCACCGAAAAACCTAGATCCGAACGCTGGACGGTCGCTGTCCCGCTATGACTCATCGCTCTACGCGCCGCGTGGCCCGCGGGCCTCGATGAGTCATACGCGCTAGTGTCCACTAGGCCCGAGACCCCGAGCCGTACCTCGCTCTACTTTAATTAATAACTCGTTAACGAAGCCTCGGAGGAGATTTTCGCAAAGGAAAAAGTTGCTTAAAATCGCCTGGAGAATCTGCTCTCTTAAGGAGTGTATATTTTTTCGCCATGCTGTATTTAACCTGTGACGATATTTACTTAAATGACTAAGAAAATAACATCCACGCTTAACAAATAGTTACTAAAAGTCTCGATATCGAAGTCAGAGAGTCATCAGAGTGCACCGTGGGGTCGAGCACGTTTCCGGCAGCGGTTCCTCGGGGATTTTCGAACGGAATTGCGAGAGCGTCGTCGCGTCGGCACCAGAAATCTCGGCCAGCGACGAAACAAAGCGGCCAGATGAAAAAGCCGGATAGACGGGAGACAAATCGCGCGTGACTGCGCGCCGTGCTTTCTCGCCGACGTCGCGGACTCGGTGTTCCACCGCTTATCGACTTATCGTCGGCCGGGACGCGGAAGATCGACGATCCGCGATCGCCGGAGACAAATAGCCGCCGCGGCGGCGCACGGTTTTTCCAAATGAAATCATTTCCACGACCCGATAACCGTTCCGCGGTTCCGCGTGATAAATTCGCCGGGCGGATCTCGATTCCTCCTGAAAAAGGGGGGAGGAGAGGCCGACGACCGCCGGCATCCCCGGTGCTCCCAACGCCGCTTCCATCGGTTTCGCGAAACGCGATACCCTTAACCGAGCTCGCTGGTTTCCCACGGGGCGCGTATGATACTGTCCTCGCCACTGAATGCCCTCGATACTCATGGGGTTTCCTTGTAATAAGGTGTCGCGAGCATTCCGCCATAGTGGGGCTGCTTGGGACGATGCTTTCCTTGCGGGGAGGAAGCATGGCCGCCGCTTCTCATGGTGCAATGGATTTTTACAAACGGTGGTGGCGACGATAGTCACGTGATAGATTGGACGTTCAAACGTTCTGGAGTTGTTCTCTTTATAGAGGAGTCTCCAAAGAGGAGGTACAACCCTCTTGTGGACCACTGTACATAGGTCACACGCCGCAATATTTTAAACTATCCTCTTAGCGCTTCGTTAACATTGTCCCCAAGCCCTAAAAATTAGTCAGAAATTGTCACAGCGGTATCGGATCGACCCCAACGAACAATAATCGTCGGCAGAAGCGAGTCCGGTGCTTACCGGCGATATTGAATTAAAAAGATGATATCTAATATCGGCGCAGATATCCGATCCAATCATAGAGCATCCCCGATCCCATACGGGCGGTGACCACTATCCGCGCGCAGTTCGCGGGCCCTTTTTTTACACGCGATGAGTCGGAGCTTGATCAGTATTGCGACGTTCTATCGCCGAATTTTTTTCATTCGAGCCGTAATTGAAATTTCGCCGTGCACGGTTCTGATTGGGACTGTCATCCGTCTGGAATGAGGCGGAAAAATTTGCAGCAGGTGAAAGGGTACGTGTACCGGGAGCAGATTGATCGATCGATGGACGCGGGGACGGCGGCGCTTCGGCTACGTAGGCGAGGAAGTATCCGGCGCTCGGCGCGGAGGGATCGCTGGGAGCTCTTCGTAACTACTGTATCAACAGGATCTCCTAATTGCAGGTAATTACT
This sequence comes from Augochlorella aurata, assembly GCA_028455555.1. Taxonomy (NCBI): domain Eukaryota; kingdom Metazoa; phylum Arthropoda; class Insecta; order Hymenoptera; family Halictidae; genus Augochlorella; species Augochlorella aurata. Next base: position 1,373,766 of record CM052163.1, on the reverse strand, counting down.
AGGATCAAACACGTAGAGCAAACATATGTGGGGCGGGGGGAGGGCTGGTGAGAACTCGCAGCTGCTCAATAAACTGGTCTATTTCCATCGGCGATCTCATGCGTCTTTGGAACAAACAACAGTCGACACTGACGCGCTCGTCGATAACGAATAATAGTCTTAGAAGGCCGAAGAAGTTTTCGCCTAAGCGGATCGAGAGTCAATAACCTAATGTGATCTAGGTGAGGGATCTAGTTGAACAAATGATCTTACAGATTTACGCAAATCTTGCCGAGGAAGATCTCTATAAAATTTTACCAAATTTTTTCGTAGCGAATTGCAGCTGTAAGAAGTAGAAAACCGGAAATCAAAAAATAGCAGATATCTCGAAAACGAAAAGTTATGCTACTTCCACATTAATTCCTCGGTGAGACAGCGCCATAAACAATGTCCTCAAATTTTTTCAGATTTTTCGCAAAGCTGCGCGATGGTTAAAAAAATTGAAACACATCAGGCCAGCCGGCGGGGCGCGGTATTAGCCGCGAGGGTGTGGCTTCGTCCCGAGCGTCTCGCTCATTGGTCCCCGTATTTCCTTAATAACTCTAAAACGACGCCTTATGGAACATTTCTGCAAAGAGAAAAGTTGCTTCAAATCGCCCGGGGAACCCTATGGACGAGTCAAACCCGACCCAGAATGCCCCGCACAAAACCGCTCGCTGCTTCATCGACGTTGCCACGTCGCTCCACCGGATTTCACGAGGCAGGTAACGCGGCGACAAGTTCACGGCTCTAATAATTCCGCAGCGGAGGATGCGATCGCGCGGATGCGATAAATCGCGGGCCGCGAGCGGAAGAGGAATCGCGGTCAGCGGATTCGGCGGCGCTCGTTGGCGCGGGCGTTATTCGATCGGCGGGATCTTCCGTATCGATGGAGAACGATCAAGGCCGGTGGTGGGGGTAGCGGCGGAATCTCTGGCGGAAGGTTCACGGAGAATTTCGGTGGCTTTATCACGGTAATCTCACAAAGGAGCCGGAGGATTTTCGGCTGCTTGACATTCCTGGCGTCGGCCGAGCGATGCCTGTGCGGCCCGCGCGTTCGCCGAAGCGTTGATCGTCGGCTGCCATTCGGCTTCCTACGTAAATGCCAGGCGTTCACCGATGCAAATGCGTGCATGCACCAAAGGTCACGTAAGTGGATTAGTTCCCCTGTGCAACCGGCGCGCCCGGTCGCTCCCGCTCGGCCGCGGGAATATGATAGCCCGCGATCCGATCTCGCCCGGGAAAAATCGCTGGCCGTCGCAGAGCTCCGTACGAATCGTCCGGGCGAAATCAATTCCGCCGCGGCCATAATCGTGGATCACGATCGAGCGGCCGGCATTAATAAGCTCGTGGAAACCGGCCGCGTCCCGAGATTTATAATTGATATCAACCGGCCGGGCGGCCGCCGCGCGTTCGACGTTTATCGCTTACCGATTCGCCGATTAATCCCGCCGCCGCCGCGCGTTCCCCGAGCTTTGATAGATCGCGGAACTAATGAAACCGGCCGGAAGCCGGCGAAGAAACGGCCGACGGTGCCAACGCCGCCGCCTTCTCGCTCGCGAATACGCTGCCACGCCGATCGGAAAATAAACCAGCCCCGCGAAATATGTCAATTCCGATAGGCGCGCGCGCGGATCGTTCGTTAAAGCGCTTTACGACCGCCGCGGCGGCCGAACGTTTGCGGCCCGCAACCGATCAGTCCTCACGGTTAGCTCCGATCAGCATGCTGCAAACGAACCGGCCGGCTTCTATCACCGATACTGCGGAATTGCGGAATACTACGCCGCTGCCGTTGCTGCCCCGCAAATCGTTTTTCAATAATTGCCGGCCGCAAGTACCGCAGCCAAGGCGAAAAACGGCTTCTGCGTTGGATCACGTGACCTATGCTTAGGGGGGAAATGGGATCGTTTCGCGAGCAGCGAGAATTTGGGATTTGGGGGTTTACCTCTTTGGGATGGTGGGAGTTTGCGCGGGGATTTGGGGGACTTTTTGATGTGGAGTTTAGTGTGATTTCAAGGTTATGTCTCAGTTATGTCAAGATTATGCCAAGGTGATGTCAAGGTTATGTCAATTTCTTTGCACATTGTACATATCACGTTGCGTGTATTAAATCATATGCATTATTCCATGTATATTACATTATATATATAACTAAATTCTATCTAGCGCAAAAATATATGAATTAGGACAATTGGCTCGATATTTTTCGAAAATAGATCGAGTCCACTTTCGAAAATACCCAGCTCACTTATCGCAGAATCTTTTAAATCATCCCCTCGCACCAGAGTGGACTACCATCTCCATAATTGAACACCGCATCAGCAGACTATCATTACCACAATTCCCGCAATGATCTCCGCTATTTAACGCGGAGCTACAAATCACTTAAACCGAACGCCGTCATCATCGCACACCATCGGGAGGACTATTAGGCTCTCTCCGACGCGACATCCAGCACGGCGAATTCCGCGAACTTTATCACCGAGCCCGGCGATTCCTATCATCACGCGAAATGTCTCGCTTCCGGTGGATCCGGCTCGACTGCTCAGCTTTCAGAGTCAGATGATCGTCCATCATCGAACGCGATACACGCCCCTCGCGGTCACGGACCACAGAGACCGGTCGGAAATCGTCCTGGGAAAGCGGAGTGACGGGAGTTCACGGTGCGGGGACGCGCGGCAAAAAGTTGCGGTGCCTAGCGCGGATGTAATTGCGCGGAGATTGGACAGTTCGGGATGAACGGGTACTTTGCGTTTTGCAAACACGTCTCTCGTCGTCCCGGCGATGTACCCGAGCTGCCGGGATCGGGTATACCGTTGCTCCGCCGCGATTCCGTCGCCCGATCAATCAGCCGCGGACCCCTCGAAGACGCGGTCGAACGAGTTCAGGAGTGTGGGACACCGTCGGCTTAAGCGAGAAACCTCCGCCGAGGAATCCCGCTTCACACTTTTAGATAGATTGCTTCGCGACGGTCTACCTGATCGCGTTATTTAGACTACGCCAGCCGGGGCTGATATAGCTATACCTGAGCAGACTCATTCCTAACCTCCAATAATTATTTCCCAGGTCTTGAAGCAATAGGATTTTTACTACATGAAATGCATCAAACTGCATGATAGATAAAGATACAAAATCATAGTACACAATTTTCCTGGCCCTTAATGCCCCTTAAAAGACGCGATTCCAATTTCGTTTTTCGAAGGAGGCGGCTCATTCCTAACCTCCAATAATTATTTCTCAGGTCTTGAAGCAAGAGGGTAAAATTTTTCCTACATGAAATGCATCAAACTGGATGATAGATAAAGATACAAAATCATAGTACACAATTTTCCTGTCCCTTAATGTCCTTTAAAAGACGCGATTCCAATTTCGTTTTTCGAGGGAGGCGGCTCATTCCTAACCTCCAATAATTGAATCATTTCACAGGTCTTGAAGCAAGAGGATAAGATTTTTCCTACACGAAATGCATCAAACTGCATAATAGATAAAGATACAAAATCATAGTACACAATTTTCCGGCCCCTTAAAGCCCCTTAAAAGACGCGAATCCAATACGCGATTTCAATTTCGTTTTTCGCGGGCTTTCTGCCACGTAGCCTCTAAGTCCGGGGTCTAAATCGGCGGTAAGAGGGAGGCGGATACGTGTGCCGATCGCTCGTTACGATGGAATCGAGATCACGGCCGAGGGAAAATTCACTTTCGCGAGAGCTCCGCGATTGCCGAGCGCCGCGAAGAAATTGGGAGCGGCTATGTCGGTGGTGCGGGGCTCGAGGATACGGTATTTCCCTGGAGATGGATGAAAAAAGAGGCGGAGAGCCGGACGGGTAAATGAACGTCATCCGTCTGACCCGCACATGCGCTCATCAAGCTGGTTCTTTCCATTGGCAATTAGCGAAACCCCTCCACTATTTTACAAATTATTAACTTAATCGGATTAAGTTTATTTTCTCGACGATTTTATAACTTGGAGGATCCTGATTGGTCGAACCGTAAGTGATTATCCACTGTCAGCAATTATGTGTGACGAGTACACTTGGGTGTATCATTATTCTTTATATATTATAAAAAATAATATTAAAGATATTTCTAATACAATATATTAATAAAATAATTTTAATAATAAATTAATAAAATGTAATATAAAATGTAGTATATTTTATTATATGATATTTTATATAATATATTTGAATATTATATTTGATATAACATTTTTAATAATATATACAGAATAATAATAATAATACACCTAAGTAATAGAAATGTAACACAGCATAATATAATAAATATAACATTAATTTCGCAGTTCAATCAACTCTGTCCAATTCTCCAATTCTCCTCGAGTGCCCAGGTCGCTCACCTTTCCCCGGTTAATCGCGAGCACCGGTTTCCATCGGCGTCGATTTCCGTGAGGGGTCCGCGAGGAATAAGCCCGTGATAACATTTTATTGCGGCAATAAACAAAAACAGCGATCCGTCCGGCGATTCTAAACGTATTGATAAGGAAGGTGTAAATTGTTCCGCCGTAAAATATAAATCACCGGGGGACCGGTGGATTTATCGAAGTCCGATTCCGCGCCACGATTCCGCCTCCGTGAGCGCCCTTTTTACGGCGCCGTAGTGTGTTTCCCACGACGAGCTCGCGAACTCGTGTTCCCCGGGCTTTTAGGAGTACGTAGGATAACAGCGCCCCCCTCCCAGCGCGGCTTCGGCTTATCGTCGCGGCGGATCGTCGAAAATTCCGCGCTGATTCAGGAGAACGTAAAGCGGGACGATCGAAGCGCAGCTACGTTTAATTTCATAAGCGCTGCGCGCCGACAGGTGGACGCGATAAAGATTTTTATCGGAGTCCCCACTCGCTTTCGTCTCCTATATTCCCTTTGCCGTGCCTGTGTGATAGACTTAGCAGCCCGCAAACCTGTTCGAAATTGTCCGAACTTCTCCCAAACTGCAACACCTCCGCGCCCTAATCCCGTCCGTGACCGGGAGTGACCTTTGACCCGGAGCACCCAATGCGAGAGCGAGCCGTCCGCCCCTCAGGTCCGAGGACGCTAACGTCGGGAAAGTATCCGCGTCGGATTATTACGAGACTCCCAAGACATGCCGCGTGTACAATGGTGGCTCCACTTCAAAGACCGCAGAGCGGAAGAGGACGTTACGGAGGGTCGGCGCTGGTTCGGGATCGTTTCTCGTTCCGCGTCCCGGTGCCATTTCCCCTCCTAACGTCGCGTGTTGTTGTCCCGAAGTGGAAACACCGAGCGAATTGCGCCCGATTGTCCGTTCTCGTCGGCCAATCTCGAGTAACTGCTGCGTCAGCCCGGAAAGGTAGACAGAGCGGTATAAAGAGAGAAAGAGAGAGAGAGGGAGAGAGATTTGAGAGAGACTAGCGAGACTGTCAGCAGCACGAAGGAAAAACACGCCATCTCCGGGACAGAAATAAAGCGTCGGCGGCTGCGAAAGAGGCCAAGACGCTGGCGAGGGGTACCGCGGGGCGGCAGGAGGGCGGCCGCGGAGGGCGGCGAAGGAGTGGAATAATAGGAAGAAGAGGAAGAAGAGAAGCTGGGTCCAAGTGGATGGATAACGTAATATACGGAGCAAGTGGTCCGGTATCACGCTACGTTTCCTCCCACGTCACAGTTCGACGTCTCTTTTCGCCGTTTCTTGTTGCGGCCGCCAGCCTCGCGAAAAGGAGATCGACCGCGACGCAACGAGGGAGGGGAGCCGCGGCGATGCTTTTTCTCCCGGCCGTCTTATTGCGGCTCATTACTGCACGCAGGACGTCCCTGAGGCCGGCGAAACGTTTGTCCCGGCGGGGATGCGGTCCGAATGCCAGGTGCCGGCCCGGCCGCTTCATCGGCGACGCAATAATTTATCCGTCGAAGGGAGAGCCGGCGGAGCCAGCCGGCCGCAAAAACTAACTTACGACCGGCCGCTTGTCAACCTGCTAGCGGCGCGAGCTCTGCCGTCATAATCGGATGACAACGGGAAAGCTGTTTCCCGCGAGCCCGGCAATGCTGGGAACGCGAGGTCATGATGTTGCGAGGGGATTCGATTGGACTGCGTCGAGAGCACGGTGTTTTGTGTGATAGACCAGTGGGGCGCAGTTGCCAGATTTCTGGGATGGCTGTGGTGCTGGCTATGGTGATCAGAGTACTTGTTATGGTGGAAATGTAAGCGATGTGGCGCCATCTGTGACGCGACGCAGCGCCATCTATGATATGGCGCAGCGTTGTCTATGATGCTGTCGTTTATGATCCTACGCCATTGCCAGTAGGAAGTATATCATATAATAAACATAAGTCGATCACCCTAAAATTATCCCTAGATATTCAGAGTGCAAAAAAATCGCGACAGTTGTCGCCTCAGTCGCATAATGCGCGCATCGTGTAGCACGGAGCCAGCTCGGAATTTTTCAGCACATGTGGCGCCATTAAGTCCCGCGGTTCTTCCAGGTCGACGTATATCAAACACTTCTGACAGCAGGCATGTCCAGCGGTAAATATGTTTTAATTAAACCGCGTAGTCGGTCGTCAGGAGATAACAGGGAGCTGGCAAACCTCGGTTGCGTTTCGCAGGCAATTAGCACCCGTGATTCCCGCGGAACGACGCGGTCGTACGGGTCCGCCGGTAAACGTTTGGAAAAATGACGGGATCGCGGAATGGCCGGGAATGTTCCTTAATTACCTCGAACGGCCTAATTGATGGTGTCCGGTCCGCGCGACCCTTGAGGAGCCGGCAGGCCAATGAATAAGTGTCGCCGGATAATTAATCTATTAACGATTATTGCTTCCCGGGACGCGGCGCGCTAATTGGTCGCGAGGCGTGACACCGCGTAAGCCGGCGCGAGGTGGCGTCGCGCCGTGTCGTTAAAAGTGAGCCATTAAACGGACGCGGCTGCTCCACCAATTAGCTGTAATACGAGTTAAGTAGCCGAATAGCTGGAATTTATCTCGAGCCGACGAAAACCGGCGGCGGCCGAGCCGGGGCTCCCCCCTCCCCCGGGCCGGTAATCTTAACAAGCCACGGGCATCCCGTGGCCCCGCGTTCTTTACGACGGTATTGCGTGTGAACGATACGGTCGATAATTTGTCGAATTTACAGATAATTCGTTCTCGCCGTCGCGGACGGAGGAATTCGAAAGATTCCCGAGATGGTATCGGGGCTGCAGGGGCCGGCCACGAGTCCCCTGGAATCTACCTCGCTCCCAACGAGGCGCTAACACGCCGATCGTGACTCCGCCGCGCCGGCCAGTTTGTTCCTTTCAACGGAAACTCGATACACCTTTAATTCCGAACCCCGGCGAAATTAATCTCCCGCTCGCGCTCTCGGAATCGTTCCGACTCAATTATTCAGGTAGCTAGGCGATCCCGCTCACGACCGAATCTCGCTCTCAAAGGGCCCGGCGACTCGCCCCGCCCCGCCCCGCCGCGACGCAGACCATTCGCGGGCTGCCTCTTTCGGTTTAACGGGCTCGCTACCGTTTACGGGGCCACTCGATTCAACTACCATTTTATATTTTATGTTTGCCACTCAACAGGTTGCTGACGAATGGTAATCCCCCGGCAACCGGCCGCCCGTCGATTGTGTTTTTAGAGATTTGTTCGTGGATTTGACGTTGATAGAAATTTCGCTGGCCTTTCCCCGGCCAAATTAGTCGTTATTATCGCGCACCTGTTTTATCGACGGATCCCAACTGAACGGAACGATCAACTGGCTACTCTGCCAGGGTACATAACCTATTGCCAATTAGCCTGCCTCATTACACTGCCGGTGTTCACGCTCTTACATGATTGTTTATTCTTAACATATTTATCTTGTCACAGGGTAGCTATCTTAAATTGTGTCCCGTTCCCCAAACAATATTTTCATGAATAATACAAAATTTAATAATGCAACAGTCACCTTGGACAGAGATGCAACAATATTCACCGCTGCGGTGCAGTCACAGTGCAAAGGGTTAAATTGAAATCGAAAAACCGCATCCGGTAAGGAGACCCCAGCGCGCGTATCGTATCGCTCCGACGTTGTATTTGATTAAAATGCTGCGCGGTAGGAAAGCAATCCGGCGAGAAAGTTGCGCGCGGACCGGCCAGAATAAACACCGACCAGTTAGCCGTGTAGCAATTCAATTTCTGGGAGGTAATCGCCGGTGTTTACGCTAAAAATGAGAAGAAGAAGGGCCAGGGGGTCGAGCAGAGAGGAGCGATGATTGACTCGTGCACGCGTACAATTTCCCCAGGTTCGTTGCCGCGCGAAGAATTTCCCTGGGCTGACCTAAACGGCAGATTGCACGTCGGGGACTCGAACACGTGGAAGCACGCGGTGTAATCATCGCGGTCCGTAGCGAGCACGGCTGCACCGGGATCCCAAGCGCGGTGAGCATAGGGGATGCTGTAGGCAAAGTTGGAGAACCTTTTTCTAATTTTTTCGCGAGCAAAATTGTTTGCACTGTCTAACAAGCTGCAGAGGGCAGCTAGAGGGTGCCGGGAGTCGGGAGGCGTTATTTCCTTACAATCGGCCAGTCTCGAGTCCCCTGTTCCCTGGAAACTGGGGACTAACAAGAGGGGATCGTTTCTGCCAGTGAAACGCTTATGGTGTCGAGTTTAGACTACTTTTGGGAGGACGTCGATAAGGGTGGACTGGTGGAAATAGGTCCTTGACTTTTTCTGCGCCATCTTTCGTGAACGCACAGTAGATTACGGCGGGTCCCCCCAAATAATACGGAGCGAATAGCAATCTCCCGAATTCGTGTTCGCGTTTCGACGATTTCGCCCACGGTGCGCCGCGTTCCAGATAATGCGGCGCCACTGGGAGTTATTTACCATGTTTAAAGTGAGCAGCCCATCCCATTATACGAGGGTGCACGCGGACAGGGACCGGGCCGGCTGCACGTAGACGTCGGTGCGGGCACGCACACGAGCAGCAGCGGAGTCGCGATGCCACAGATTGCGGGCTCACACGGATAACAGCCATCTCGGACAATAAGGCAGAAAAGGTGTAAGCGGTCTCGAAGATCATTGCCATAGGAGCTGAGCCGTGACGAGGGGGCCGAGCGGGTCGGAGCGAAGCTGGAGCGGACGCGGAGCTATCATTGCATCTCCTCATTACCATAACTAGTTCCCCCCACTGCGGCTCGCGACCGGCTTCGTTCATGCCTCTCAGGCCTCCTCCCCCGACCTCCCCCTCCTCTGTCCTTCGGCCTCCATGCATCATTCCTGGTACACATTCACGCACACCGTCCTCGTCGGCGGCTAAGGACGAGAAAAAGGACTTGGGGAGGACCTCGAGGAGACTTTCGTTCTGCGGCCGCAACAGCTGGGTCCGCCGGGACGCGGGCCTTCGCCTTATAAGATGAAACGGAGCCGGGAAATGAGAGTCGAAGGATACCTGATGAATCTTCCCTCTGAATGGCCGGCCAACGGCGGATGGGGGAAGCGGTCATCTCTAGCCGTACGGCAGGATGTCCACCTTGTTACCAAAACGTAGATTACATTTTTAAGACATTGCAGGTCTACGTATTGAACTATAGAGAGTCAAATTGTCCGCGGTTTGGGGGAAGAAAAATGTTGGCTTTAAGAATTACTTTTGGCCAGCAAAAGAGGACACCTGGACCAATGCGCCCTCGAAAAGCCGGACTGCGAGTGTTCCTTAAAAGTACTAGAGCTCTCTTAGGGCGCAGAGTGGGCTGGAATTTTGTCCACTTTCGTTACGACTCATCGAACGCGCCGCGAAATTAATATTTCTCCGGCGGCGGGAAAGAAGCGGACGTAAAAAGCGGACGCGCAGCTGCCCGCGCGAGAAATACGGGCTTTTGAGGGAGGAGACGGGATGCGGGATCGACCGAGGGCAGCAGATTTGGTTGGATCCGCACGCACACCGTCGCCCTACGCCCTCGCAGACATGTTCCTGGGCGCTGATGCGCCGCCGTAAACATGGGACCGGCGAAATGAGGAATCTGATCGTCAACCGGATCGCGCGGCTCCCGGCTGAAAAACGTGTCACGCACGGCCGAGGTAGCAAGAAAGTAGCCGGTTTCTGAAATCTTGATGGGAGCCCGGTTCTCCGCGCGTTAAACCACGGCCCGGCCGACGAAAAAAATCACCGGCGAGTGATATAATGGCGCGTGCGTGACTCTCGCGACGAAAATTATTTATTCCGAGCGACGCGCCGGGCTCTCCGTGAACAATCCGATGGGCTCCGGCGTCGAACAGAGGCAGAAAGTATTAAGGGCAACGCCGCTGGGCGTTGAAAGGCGTCATCCATCACCTTATTGTAATATTCGGCCTGATAATGATGATTTACGAGTGTTCCTCGTGACGTTCATCAACCGTGCGACACGATCCACGGTGTTACTTTTTCGAGCAGTTAGCCCTCTTGATCGTTAAACTCGTGAGGCTCGTTTTCGGCTGTTCAACTTACTTATCACATCTCTGGAAATGACCAAGGATTGATTTCTAAGGTGTTGGGGTCATCATTTTAGGGGATACAGGCGGATGGACACTTGGGAGACCTAGGGGTTCGTAAGGAAACATAGGGGTTCTAGGGGTCTATAAGGAGCAGTCCTGGGGAGACTGTGCTACAGAGCTAGTTCAGACTACCATCGCTGGCTAAACATATTTCCTTCATATTTCTTTCATTGCAGGAGCTGAACATGCAAAGATCCCAACAGTGATCCTCTTCTCATACACGCATCGTGACTCGGGGCTAGCTCATGTCCGTCTCACAAGGACCCAGACAACGGAGGGAGAAGACCAGCCGTAGCCCAAACATTCCGGAAGTCCGAAGATATTGCGGTACAAATCCAAAGTCCCCGATCGGACTAGTCCACGTGTCCCCCTGTCAGCCCCCTCTGCGGAATTCCGAAACGGCGAACAATTTCCGGGTCCATTTGGGGAGGATTACCGAACAAAAGGCGCGCGCGCGCGACCGCCGGTAATCTGCGATAAAGCAATCGATATATACCGGTATCACCACTGTGCGAGTTAAGTCGGTCCCGGGCGTAAAAGCCCCGAGGAGCGCGCGTCCGTCGCAAGCGGTCGCAGACATTACGTCGGGGAGAGTGGAAGTGGGTCTTTGAAGAGAGCCGACGGTGCAGCGGCATTTTTGTTTGGTCCCGTAGCTGGAAAGGCTCCGGGGAATTCCGATACAATGCTAGGCTCGCGCTGGAAAGGGTTTCAGGAGGAGGAGGAGGAGGGCCGAGCCGAACCTTCACGGCGGAGCTGACTCAGCGAAGTAGACTCGGCGTTGTTGCGCGACAGCGGATGCGGCCCGCAAGCAGGCACAAAATAAATACGGGATATTGTTCGCTCTGGACGATTGAGTAACACGCCGACGTTGGCATCCCAAAGGGAAGCTAATTTTTGAGAGCATGTGTTACTATGGATCATCGCTGAGATACTCGTGGCCACGGAAATAGGGTTTCTAATCTACTGTGCGGCGAGACGAACGACTGGGACGTAAAAGGTGGACTTGGGGGCTAAGTCTCAATCCGTTTCGTCGCCACGGACAGTCTTCCTCTATCTTCCGGAGCTGACCAGGGTCCACCACGCCTAAGCCGTTTTCACCTCGAGGATTGCATCCTAAGCCGGGATCGTTAAGAGCTGGCAGATTTGATCCTTTGTATCGCGCCACCACTTAACCGCGCGACCGTCCACCATCCCCCACGGATAACACGGCCAAGGGAAACAATTATTAAGGATTTCCCCGTTGTTCGGCCTCCCATGCCACCGATCCGCAAGACGTGGACAGCTTCCAAGGGGAGCGAAATAAATACCCGTCGCGCCCGGGAATCCTTTGCTACTAGATTAAGCGACGTTACATCCATCTCCGCGGGCCAAGATGAACGGACCCGGGGAAAAACCAGATTAATCGGGTGAAACGCGAGGAATTTTTGCCGCCCGGAACAACGCGGCGTCTTCCAGCGGCCAGGCTGCTGCCATTAGTCCCTTTCCCGGAATCCCGGTGGCACACTTTGCCCGGTTAAAGTGTGCTCAAAGTTGGGGGATACGGCTACGGTATAAAATACCGATAAAAATTCGCTCATTCGCGTGACTGATCGTCTGCCCACGAAGGGGCAGCCGGAATAAGTGTTCTGGCCCCTTATAACTGCTGTCTGGGAACTTGGGGTAGCAATTGCGGCTCAGAGGGTTCAGCAGCGAGCATAAGTTTAAACAGTTTGAGGGGAATATTGTTTAGTATTAATGTCTAGAATACTGATGTCTAAAGACTGAAGTCCAAACGACTGGCGCCCAAAAGACTGAAGTCCAAAGGGCTGATGTCCAAAAACTGATGTCCAGAGATTGGACTCCAGAAGGCTAGGATCCAAAAGACAGGAGTCCAAAAACTGATGTCCAAAAACTGATGTCCAAATACTTTACGTCCAAAAGACCGATGTCTAAGTTAGATCTAGATTAATTCTGAGTTAGGGGATCATTATTTACTTCCAAAGAGATGAAGCCTAGACCCCAAAGCAATGTATCTTCGAACGTCTTCTCCTTGCATCTTAATCTCTCATCCGGTACCGTAGACGTTCGAACCAATGTAGGACAACGGTACAGTCACGTATCGCCTGGTTCGGCTTCGTGTCCTCCGAACAACTTGGCTAGAATCTCCGGGCTACTACAACGACAGAAGAAACTCATAAACGCGAGTAGGAAGATTAAACGCGGCGGAGACGCACCGAGGATTTTTCATTACGCGGGCGCAAGTCGAGCAGCAAGCTTAAAAATGCAATTACTCCACTGCAAACGAACTCGAAGGATGAGTCTGTAAATCCTCTTACGCGACGAGCTCATAATTACGAGGAGAAATCAAAAGGACTGCAATAAAATCCGGCAGTTGGACTCCAGGCTAGTCCTCCCCCTGCCCCTTTGCGTCCTGTTTTTGTTCCGCGACCGGACACGTGAAATTGAAAATGAAAAACGTGCATGGTTTTTTTTGCTCGAAGAATCGGCCATTAGGCGGACGCATCGGCCCGGAACAAACGGGTCAAAGACAAAGCCCGTATCGGTAATTGGCTTGGCCACAACACGATCGATGGATCCCGCTGTTCCCAAAGAACCAATAGAAGCTGCGGCACGTCAACTGTCCCCCATCGAGCCCGCGTCTGCCGAATTCTCGTTTTCACCCTCGGCCGGTTCCCAAACTTGCCGAACGCCGTCTAATTTCTACTAATTATCCGCAGCCTGCCCTCCGGGAACCGCGGGGCGGCCCGCGGTCCGCCGTCAACTTCGGGATCCCGGGCCTGGACGTTTCCGTGCGGAAATACTAACGTCACGGAATAATCTGCTTAACCAGCTGACACGTGGACACTGTCCGTCACGGGTGACCCCGGAAATATCTCGAAGGCTCCGCTCGGACAGTGAAATCCTGTCGGGGCTCATCCACTGCTGACTTCGTTCGAAACCGGCGAGTTGTCACGCGCTAGAATCGATTCTGTGTAACGAACAGACTTCTACTTTTAGCATTGTTCGTTTGCTCTATTGTTCATCGGGCTGATTAAAATTATTCCGAGGCGACACATCTGTTAATTCATTTAATTTTTATATTATGTTAGTTTCTTGGTAATATTTTATTTGTACAAGGTAAATGATCGAACGAGGTGATACCTCAAGTGATTTGAAACAACTTTTTCCTTTGCGGAATCATTCTGCGAGGCTTCGTTGACGAGTTATTAACGAGAAACGCGGACCAATCGGCGAGTGAATACAACTGGCGCCTCCGCGGCGAATCCGGCGTCGGGGGCGGGGCCGTAGCATTTTTCACTGATAACTCGTCAACGAAGCCACGTAGAAGATTTCTGTAAAGGAAAAAGTTACTCCAAAACACCTGAGCAATCTCCCGCTTCTGTCGCAGAAAGTTTCATTTGTAAAATTTATTATTTTATTTTGCAAGAACGATCTGTACCTAAGGGGAAGCACTTCTGAGTAGGGACTTGATGGGCTGGCCGGTGGCATCAGATTCCTTGAAAGATGGGCGTGAATGCACAACTCTGTTGCGATCGTTCCTCGACAGGACGATTACCTGTCCAACTACCTCGCGGGCTGATGCTGCGCGTCAGGTGGTTAACAATTTTTAACGAGGCTTTCCCTTGGCGGTACCAGCCGCCAGCAACCGACGAAACGACCTGCAACTTTTGCTCGTTAACTAGAAGAGGTGGGGCGATTGATGGACGCAGGTGTTATTAAATTATTGTTAATTCGTAGCGACTGCGGGAGCCGCGTTACACGGCCCCCGACTGTGTCGCTCGGCGCGAATTATTGGAACGTTAAAATCCGCTGTCATTACCGTCGTTTCGTTATTAAATTACGCGGTGACCGCGGGATAAACGATCTAACGCGGTCAACGGGATTCCGCCGTCTGTGGACCGCTGTTCCAACGATTGCGCTCGTTGGATTTCGGTTTTCGATTTTCCGGCGTTGAGGCGCGTCGACGTCCCATCGATATTTCACCAATACTTGACGGTATATTTTATAAAGCCCCGAACGGGAGTCAACGGTTCCGCGTCGCGTCGCATAAAACAACTATTCGATAATAATTTACACCGCGGCCCGTATTTGCTGGATTAATGCGGCTCGGCCGGCTCGTAATGATCCGCGCTGTCACGAATCTCGTACGTCTCGTAAATACGTCACACTGTTATCAGAGCCTGATACGACTCCGACAACTGATTCGATACGTATGCAAATGCGTAGGCACGTGGACGCGCAGTTATTGAGCCGTGAAATATGACTAGCCGATAAATAACAACTTCGCGGCAGCCGTGCATGCCCGGGCCTCGTTTCCATGGACACGGCCAAGGCGGAACTGCGATGTCCGATCACGATCGAGTAAGTTACAATTTAGCCTCGCGCACTCCATTTCCAAATGAGGAGCTCATTGTCGCGCGATAATTAAACCAGCGCGCGTTTCGTTCCAGATCAATTTACCTAGAACAGCGTTATAACGTCAATAACTCTAGTTATTATGATTATTATGTCCAAAGAACGTTGCCAAAATATGTTTAAAGGATTCCTCAGGCGATTTAAAGATACTTTTTCCTTTACAAAAATTTTCTAGCTAGCTCCGTTCACGAATTATCGACGAAAAACGCTAAGACGGCCGACGCCCCGCCCACGCGAGGGCGGAGCGCCGCCTGCACTCGCCGCGTCATTGGTCCCCGCTTATTCCTCGATATCTCAGTAACGAAGCCTCGTAGAAAAATTCCGCAAAGGAAAAAGTTCCTCCAAATAACCTGAGCAATCGCTTTGTTACCTTAATTATTTTGCAACGCGAGTTCCGAAGGTTCCAAGAACAATCATTTGACAGTGCTAGTTTCAGAGCATTTCCCTGATTGCAACTGTCCAGGCGCGAGTCCGCTTTCTGTTTTATCGTCCCCGTTAAAATAAAGCTTGCGTTTGCAAGATTCTGTTGCCAGTTTCTTTGCGTTGTTTTTACTGTGTCCCCGTCCGGCTGATTGCTTCCCTTCGAACTGGGTGGCACGTCGTGGATCTTTACCGTCCGGCCGAAAGGATGCACTCGCGTCAGCCGCGCCGGACTGCATAAAACTTTACGATGGCAGTAAAAAGCGACGCCGCCGCCGTGCCCGCGATACAGATGGGTCGGAAAAAGACGGAGCGGAAACCGCGGAACGAGGACTGCACGTGCGAGCCACGGCACCTCGCGATTTCACGGCCACGATCCCATTCGCGTCGCTTCCACGGACTTTTAATAAATCCACCGGGAAAATCGAACCAGCGCGGACGAGCGCCAGTGGGACTGTGAAATGATGCATTGACCGATTCTCATAAAATCATGGCAATTGAACTATCAAGCTGATGGAAACAAGCTTTTAAAGAGCTTTTTTAGAGCAGAATCATTAGGAGTGTAGAATAATTTAGAATAATTCGGCTTCTCTGCTATGTCCGTTTTTAGGTTGCCGGACGATTAAGCTAGATTTCAGGTCGTAACGTAACCATAAGGTCAGGCTGACATTTCGCGTCGTTGGCGACTGTTCAAAGTCCGCCTTGAAAAGGGGACACGTGCCGTCGTATGTCTAGTACTATGAAAAACCAGCGACACACTCGTCGGAGGAGCGAATAATCGCGACGCAACGTCCGCCGGCAACAAACAATCGGGCTAATTCGGGCCGCGTATTATTCCAAACTGCAGCGGAAGAGATGCAACTTGAGCAAGTCCCGGGCGATGTTTCGCGAAACAGCGAGGTGTTTCACTTCGGAAAGTTTCGCGGCGCCATGTTATATTCAACGCGAACCAGCCCGCCGAAAATACGGTTATTTACTTACACGGGAATATACCTGGTTCATCTTCGAGTTCAAATATTTATCCGCGCCGTTCCCGGGAACGGACGTTCCGCGTCGAAAGAGACAGCCGTCCTGCCGCGAGACGAACCTTCCCGGTGATATTTTACTATAAATAGTCGCGGTGGCCGCCGTGGCCGGGTTATATATTGTCCGAGATCGCATCGGTGTCCCTTCAGATGGCACAAAGACGTATTCAAGACGTTTTTAAGACGTATCTAAGACGTTTTTAAGACGTTTCTAAGACGTTATAAATCGTCTGTTATAGGAGGTCTGTTTGGGGACGTCTTCATGACGTCGTAAAGACATCCCAAATTGAACGTCCTCTTAACGTCTGAAGTACGACGATTTAAAGACGTTCATTCTAGGATGTAAGAAGTTCAGACTTAAAATAGACGCGAAATGTATGTCTTTAAAACGTCCAGTGCTTATTGGGCCGGCACTCGTGGCGACGGAATTAATTTTCGACAATTTCTATTGTCTAGAGAGAGGGGGGAGGGGTAGACGGCGTGACAAATGGTTAATTCGTTTTCACCGGCGTTAAATCGCAACGAGGGCCGTATTAACGCCATTAAAATCGTTCGAGGGGATTCGTTTGAATTCGACGATTTAAATGGTCCTTCTCAGAAGGATTCGGGTCTGAGTAATCTCGTCTGAAGAGTCTAGACGCTGCCCGGGGCGCCGAGCAGCTCCAAAGACGTCGAGGAACGAGAGACGAATCAGCATGCGAGGCATGGCTTCGAGCCGAGAATCTTTTGAAGCCGTTCGTACGAAGAGAGATAGCGAGAGAGGGAGTGAGAGAGAGGGGGAGGGAGCCATCCACGGTATATTTCGCGAACGACTACAAAACCCCACTCTGAATGCCATTATGCGCCACTTCTTTCGGACACCTCGAACGCTAGCAGCGTAATTACGGCCGTCATTATAATACAATTTATAACGAGAGGCCCCCGTCCCTCGGAACACTCTCGTTCGGCGACACACGCCGAAAACGGGCCGGCGGAAAAAGGGCCAGGCCCGTGGTCATTGTAAAGTCAATATTATCTCTTGACGAATGGTCCGCGAGATACCGGCGAGGAGCCACAATGCCGGCATATATGCGAGCCCGAGAGAGGAGGAGCCGGCCGTGCGTCATCCCGGCGATCTTTCTTTCTTCGCCGAGCCGTTCTTTATCTTGAAATATTCCCCAAACAGTCGCCCGGTAATATAATTTACACCCGCGGTGGACTGATTTGTGGCGCGCGCTTCGAGACCCTCCGAACTATCTTCTGGCGATACCCTAAATTGGTTGGTCCGATGAACGACCCATTGAAAGGGGACTTCTTCTTTGTCATAGTGACAGAGTAGTATTCATCGGAGCCTTTCAACATCCAGGCTGTTTCGAGCTGCGAGTTAGCTGTGATGTAGGTGGCTTAGGAGTGCCTAGGTGTTTTATTAGTTCTTGGGAATCTGGGTGTCTTATGAGTCCTTGGGTACCTCAGTATTGTGTGAGCTATCCGAATACCTGATCTAGACTGATTTCCATCAATTCATCAATGTCAACGACCTCGCAGAAGTAGGGTAAACGCGTTTCTTTTATTGGCAGAAATGAGCCCCCAATCAGTCCCCAATTTCTAGGAAACGAGGGACTCGAGACTGGCCGATTTGAAACAAATAACGCCCCCTAACTCCTGGCACCGTCTCGTTTCAAGGGGAGTGTCTCTCTCTAGCCTTATTAGGTTTCGGAAGATACCTCCCTGCCTTCGACAGAAACTGTGCCATCTTTTCAGCATCGCTCCTCAGACTAGACTGCCAAATGAGTACTCCCACGCTCGCGTAGATGATCTACTAATGAAAACGATTGCATTTGCGCAAATGTATCGATTCAATCGACTGTTTATCAAAAGCTAGTCGCCATCCACAAGAGAGAACCCCTCGCACACAGCCCGGCAACGGTTTCCCCGGGGCGGCCGTTTGCCCCGGGAGCAGCCGACTTCATTTCAGATGCCATAACACGATTTCTATTCGGAGCCGATAAGCACCGGTGCAGAGTCAATAATGGAATCGATTAACTGAAAGGTTCATCGTCAAAAAGGTGATCGGCTGCGACGCGCGTCCTCCATTCGCCGTTCGCGCCAACATCGCAAAAGGACCACGCCGAGATAGAACGAGAAAAGAACCGCCCGGGCCCCCTTTATTCCCAGGCGATCGAACCACCACCGGCGGAATTATACTAATACTCGGCCACCGTTTTATCAATTATTTCCATCTACGAGCCTATTAACCGGGATCCCTTTTTCCGACGCCGATCGATCCGGAAGTTATTGAATCGCCTGGGCGAGGATTCCGGTAGGGACTGCGCGGTAAACGCTGAACACTGTGACCTTTTCCTCGGAAAGATGGAGAATTTTCGATGTACAGCTCCTTACAAAAGTATCAGCGCACCTGCTGATTTGGTATAAATAGTGATCTCTCACTGAGCTTTTAGGTTATGTTTTAAGTTCCGCATTGAGCTTCACAGCATTTATTAAAAGGTGGAGAATTTTTCAAGTACACTCTCCTCCAAAATTATTTGGCCCCTGCTGATTTAGTATCAATAGTAATCTCTCATTGATCTTTTAGGTTATGTTTCAAGTTTCGCATCAAGCTTCACAGCATTTATTAAAAGGTGGAGAATTCTCGAAGTACACTCGCCTCCAAAATTATTCTGCTCGCCCAATAATAAATAGCAACTTCTCATCGAGCTTCCAGGTTACGTTTTACGTTTTATATCATCGCGAGGACGCGATTTTCGCGCCGACTCCCGGGAAAATCGCGCGAAGTCGTGAACCCTGGCGAACGCATTCGGAGCGACGTTCCCGGGAGCGCTGCAATGATATTAAAAACGTCACGGCGACGCTGCATTACGCAACGGCGGTACGAGGCGAATGGACACGCGCGGCTTTATAGTCCCCGTTTACGTCTATCCGGAACAAAACGGGCAAAGCGAGCGCCCGCTCGTAACTCGTAATTACTCGTACAATTTTCAACAGCCCGGCCCGATGCCGGCGCTCCTCCGCGAGGGAAACATTTCCGGCCGTGCTTATTGACAGCGATACGCGGCTCGAAAAATTGTTACCGTTATTGCCGTATTTTCGACGGTCGAACGAACCGTGTTCCACCGCCGCGCTACATTGTTGATCACGTGGACGCATTGTGCGCCGCGTACGATTTCATAAAAGTATAAAATCTCGCGAAATCGTTGGGATCATTTGCAAAAAACCCTAGGAGTAGTGCTTAAATAACAATGACAATAGAAATAACAGTTTGTTAATATAAAGATAGAACTTAATTTCAATTTAAAAGATGCTTTTTAAGGTTTTAAGATCGTCTTAATTTTTGAAAAATATTTATTAGTATTTTTAATTCTGCCTTTGGACTTTTCCGACGTCGTTGGAAAATGGCAGAAATTTCGTGTGAAATTTTCCCCGGTGAAAAGAATCAACAGCGCCCGCGGAATAGAAATTCGAACGATTTCTTGCGAAGCGTAGAGAACGAGAGGGGGTGGGGGGGTTGAATTTTTGAAGGCGCGTCCGCAAGGAATCGCAGCCGCGTAGCTCAATATCAGCCACTCGAGAGAGAGAGAGCCGAGCGGGTAACGCCGGCGAAATTTCCGCCTCGGAGGTGCTGAAGCCTGGAATTGCGGCCGCCATTCTGATTCTGACCTACTAACGAGAGCCCGTAGTTAGAAACAAAGGATTTATTCAGCGTGTTCCAAGGAGCTCGGGATCAGAAAGGCGATATGCATTTACCGCAATTACAGCCGCTATCGTCGCGCACAGATTTCGGCGGCGGCGCGGCGGGAGTATCGCGCAGATGCTCGCGGTAACGCGGTCGTAAGAGAGGGAGGGGGCGGAGGAGGGCGGGGGGTTGCCGGGGAAGTTTTAAACAGTGTCGCGACAGCATTTACGAGAACGCGCGTGTACACGTAACTGCATTTACGTTGAATCCTATTTACGGTGGGTAAAATCGCATCGGGGGGCTCCCATGGCAGAACTGCCTTGGGAATAGCCTCCGCGCAGTTATACAACCTCCGCGCGAGCCGTGTGCTCGCGGAACAGACGCGCCGGCAACCGGCGTATGCAGACGCAACGACAGCATTTTTGCGCGAGAGAACGCCGCGCCCCGGTGTCGAGCACTCTCCCGAGCAACGCTGCTTTCATCGTCCCTCCCCGTCTGACTTTAATCCCTACTCTGCTCTCCCGAAATCGATTCTTTTCTAGTTTGATCGCTTGCACATGCTTTTTCACTTGAAGAGAGAGAGAGAGAGATTTAATAACTATGATCTGTGGATTGTGACGTGTAGTTCAGATTTGGTGGAGATTGATTGGAGAGGAAGATTGCTGAGGTGATTCGAAGCAATTTTTTCCTTTGCTAAAAGTTTCTAGGAGCAAGCGTTTACGAGTTATCGAGGGATAAAGGTGGGCCAATCAGCGAGCGAGGACTACCGGTGCCCCGCCCTCGAGGCTAATGAGGCGGCGCGCTTGATGGCACGAGGGCGGGGCTTCAGATGTAATAGTTTGCCAGTGTGTAGCGGTTTGTTAATTTTTTAATATTAAAATGTTTAATAGTCAATATTGGAATTGGAATGAAGATTCAGAATATCCAATATTCAATATTCAATATTCAATATTCGATATATAAAATTGGAATGAAGATTTAAAATACTGAATATTCTATACTAGAATTAGAATGGAATATTGTATACTGACTATTAGAATTGGTATATTTAATATTGAACAATAGAATATTGAATATTAGAATATAGAATATTAGAATATTGAATATTAGAATATTGGATATTAGAATATTGGATATTAGAATATTGAATATTGAAATATTGAATATTAAAATATTGAATATTAAATATTGAATATTATACTATCGTATATTAAATATCAGAATATCGAATGTTAAAATCCGAATACAAAATCCCACGAGCAACAGAAATCGTCGCGGTCCAGACAGCGACTGTCCCAGCCAGTGGAACTTCGATAAAAGTTCCATATTGTCATAACCATTTCAAAAAGGTAGCATACGATCGGAATCCAGCTAATCTCGCGGGAACGAGAAACGTCCAGAGACCGGAGACGCCTGTTACGTTTTGGACGGTATCCAAGCGCGGCCGAAATTGCTCGGCAACGTCGTAATCAATGAAGACTGCACGAAAATTGTTATTGCCCAATTAAGAAGGTACACCGTTCCCCGCGATCGTTTATTATCTCCGACGAAGAAGCACGAGCGGCAACAATATGCACGGGGTGCTCTTTTCTCGACGACGACACACTGCGGGTAATCGGAATTAGGGCGATCGAGGCGGACGCCTTTATTAGGGTGGTCGATAAATAAGCATTACGAATGG
>CM052163.1:1338093-1351973 GCA_028455555.1 Augochlorella aurata | reverse complement strand
CTTTATTAGGGTGGTCGATAAATAAGCATTACGAATGGGACTATTGAGAATAATAATAAATTAAATAACTATTGAAATTAAAAATTGATTTGTTACTATTTCGTAATATGTACAGACCCATAGTAAAAGAGCATAGGAAATTATTTGAAATGTGGAAATAAATTCTCTTAACAGGCTTTTCGCTGTCAGTAATAAATAAATTTAATAACTATAAAATGAATTAAAGAACTATATAAATAAAAAATTGATTTGTTACTATTTCGTAATATGTACAGACCCATAGTAAAAGAGCATAGGAAATTATTTGAAATGTGAAAATAAATTCTCTTAACAGGCGTTCCACTGTCAGTCTTTTCTATCTATAGGGTGTCCTAATAGTAAGGTTAGTGTCACTAGATTCCTAAGCAGTAGGCGATGGGACTGAGATGTGCTAGGATATTCGTCGTCATTTTCCACGTAGAATGTCACTCTGATAAAAATATTTAGTCATATTTTCTCAAGGTCATAACTTGTTTTTTAGCGGGAATGCCATATTTCTGATATTGCCAGAGCGCGAGTTCTTCGGCACGACCTTGGGTTAGTCGACGGCTGTAAAGACAAGGCACGCTCCGAACAGACGAGCATCGATATCACGTTTCATGGGACGGCGAGCCGCTTAGCCCTCGGCTCGTAACGTTCGATTTATTCATCCGGCCGCGTATTATTTGTCCAGTCCCCTCGTTCCCGTGACTCGCGAACACTCGAGTCGCGGCGCGGTATTACTAAACATATCATTTATTCACCAAACAGCCGGAACGCACGTACGGCGGTCGAGCCGGCGCGCTCCGCGCCTCGCGCGCAATAAAGCCGGCGTCGCGCCCGGCGACGCGTGTTTGCGAACATCGAATGCAATTGAATGCGAGCACGCGCTCGCAAATATCCGCGAATTCTTGCGGCCCTCGCCTTCGACCCCGCCGATCGCCCCTACTCCCCTCCTCCCCCCGCCGGTCCGCCGGGGGAAAAACCGCTTTATTTTCTCGCCGCCCTCTGTCGATTGATGCGGCCGGGCCGCGGTCATTGTTTCTGTTTCACCGATGCGCGCACCCTCCTCCGTCGTCCCCCCGCGCCGTTTGTCGCGCGCACGGGATTACCAGATTTCGGCTTGTTGCTGTTGCATCCCTACGCCGGCTTTTCCGCCGATCGATCCTCTACTGATTTTCTAGCGAAATTGAAATCCGTTGTTGTTCTTGGCTGTACGCCGCGGGGGCGTTAATGTCTTTTTGAAAAATTAGGGAGCAGATTGTGAAAATTATTTGCAAAAGGCGTTTTTTAAATTTTAGTTATAGGGTTGGTTTTATTGCTTTTTTGTTATTCTGAGTTTTGGCAGAATTTAGAAATAGTGTTTCTGTCATTGCTTGGTATACTGAGGTATATTGGGTATACTGAAGTATATTGAGTATATTGAGGGTATACTTTAGTATGCAGTCATTGTCTTAGTATACTATACTAAAAGAAAGACGTCTTAAAGACGTCTTAAAGACGTCTTGAACATCGTATATCAGTCTTAAAGACGTCTTGAACATCGTATATCGGTCTTAAAGACGCTCAAACACGCCTAGCGCCATCTAGACACGTCTCAAAAACCAAACAAAAAATTTTCTCGACCGACTGTACACTTGACAGAACATTTAACGCCCTTAAATACATTCCAAAATCCTTCTCCTCAAACATACCTCCAATTCCGACAAAATTTTATTTCCAAAAACTCCATATCACATTTGAAGATAAAAACAATTTCAAAAATAACTTTCTCCCCCCTCTCCCTACTAGCCAACCCAGTGACCAACCAAAAGTATATATCCCCAGTCCCGTGGCAGAGAGCACGAAGCGCCTCGCGTGTGAGAAAAGCCGAGTGTTCGGCAGAGTCGCGACAGGAACGGTTCCCAAAGCAGCTGGCGAATCGAAAGCAGCATTCCCCCTCCCTCTCTCTCCCTCTCTATCTATCTATCTCGCGATCTTCCGCGCAGCATACCGACCGGAAGCGCGAGAAAGAATGGAGGCGGCGATGGAGCGATCCGGCCCGCGGCGGTTAATATTTAACAACTCATATGGAGCGAAGGCGAGCGCGCGGGCGAACCGGCGAGAACGCTTCTGTAGCTGCGGCTGACATTCGAATAAATAATGCAGCATGATAAATCGTTCCCCGGTTTAGCCCGTGCATCTTGGTTCCGGCGTTCCGCAGCGAAAGAAACGAACACGGAGCGCGCGGGGGTGCCGCGTAAAAACCAGGCTTTTGGCGTGGTTGAGAAGAGGTGGAGGAGGTGGAGGGGAGGGGGGAGGCCGCGATTATTTCGGCCTGTGTCCTCGCTAGCTCCGGGCGGAACGGTAATGAGATCCTGCGCCGCAGTTAATTTCGGAATCCAGGCTCCAGGAGGAGCCAACGTGTCCCCCCAACTCCCCCCACCTCGCTCACCTCCTCCTCCTCCTCCTCCTGTGCTCCTCGTGGTCGCACGCACGGAGTCGAATGTAATCACGGTGTGGGACCGGATGCAGGACAGGCGCTCGGTGCCTCGGTGCCTCGCCGAGGAGAAAAAACGAGGAGCCGCGGCATTTCGCGCGGAATGAAATTCCTATTCCGCATTGTCGGCGGTTTGCCACTGCAGTCGGGCAAAGTGGCTGAAAAAGGCCGCCGGGGATGGGGCCGTGAAAATGCTGCGAGAGGCGAGACCGTACAACCCGCCGTACCATATTTCCCGGTCTTCGTCGTCGTCGTCGTCGACGGTGGCGTCGTTCGAGGAACGCTTGCTCGAGAAATCCATTAACCGACCCGGTTCCGACGATCCCTCTCGGCAAACACCGCCTGCTAATTCGCCGGGGACACTTTTTAATCCGCTGCGAACCGGGGATCTTATTTTAATAATAATAATAATAATAATGGTGACTGGTGTATCGGGAGATAATCTCTGTTCGACGATGCGTCGCCAAGTGAAAGGGTGGCAAAGTAAAAAGTCTCGCGCAATGAGAAAGTACAATAAAGTAAATAAATAAGTGGTAAATGTATTATTTATCAAACTATAAAATATCGAAGAAGTATTAATAGAGAACAGTAGAATAAAAGACCAAGAAGATAAAATGAGACTGAAAGGTAGCAGCCAGAAGGATAAGCTAGACTTCAGGAGTTGGGGTATGTCACGTGACGCGCCGGGACTCTTATAGAGAGGAGTAGGAGTACATCACGTGACGCGCCGGGACTCGCGTCCAGCGGAGTGGGGTGTATCACGTGACGCGCCGAGACCTACGTCCAGCGGAGCGCGATATGTCACGTGATGCGTCGGGACTCGCGTCCAGCGGAGTCTCTACTCCGTACTCTAGTACGTCACGTGACGTTTCGAGACTCGCGTCCAGCGGAGTGGGGGCGTCAGTCTCCTATACAAGGCATCTACGAGTCTCTAGAAGAAGCGACGTGACCGCGATGGTCAGAAATTAAGAGACTAGAACGCAAAGAGGACTCAGAGAGTCCTCCGATGTTTCTCCTGGGAGCACGGAAGGGGAGCTCTATCCAGAAGTAATAGGGCAAGAAACGAAGTTAGTATTTTGGGCGGCACCCATGGCGAACCCTCGTCGAACACGCCGATACCGCGGCCCTGTTCCCGCATGCGGAATCTATTCCGATCTAAACGCGTCGGAATTTAAATTAGAGTTTAGCCGAGCTGGCCGGAGTAATACGGCCGGGACGGAATACATGCAATTTTTCGGTGTAGTCGGGGAACGGTTATGCATGGAATACTTTTCTCTCGCAGCGTTTGATAAGGGAGCTCCGCCGCGGAATATAAACGAGCTTCTTGCGACCTTCCGGATTTTCAATTCGACTTAAATAATCGCGAGGCTTCGGGCCTGATTCTGCGCTCTCGGCGGAGAGGATCGCGGGCAGCGTCTTTGGCTGCTGTGTATTCATAGTCGTTGGATTCGTAGTCAGTGGACTAGTATTAGCTAGATTAATATTCGTCCAATTCGCGGAAATTAACAATTACTTTGCGACGCTTGGGGTCCAATCGTTTATTTCGCGTTACCTCTCCTACGTTTCATCGATTTCCCCTATTCGTATCCAGCGATGCGGTGAAAAATCTACATCGTCAAAGAAATATTTGTAATGTTTCATTTGCCGGCACCGTCTACGGTCCCCCACCGCCGACTCCGGTGTCTCCTCCATCCGCGAGAGGCTCGGTTGGCTGGAAAAATGGTTACGCCGCGAACGGGGGCGGACTATGACGGAGGTAACCGAGCAAAAAATAATGCCTCCGTTTCGGAAGTACGAAATCGTGGCTGTCTAGCAACGCAAATCCCCCGTCGGCTCGCGTCCCGGCCGCTTGTTCGAGGAGAGAGAGTATTCCAGGCAGAAAAGACCTCAAATAGACACCGAGCCACGGATCCCGCCGTGAAACGACGTGCCGAACGGAACAGGGAAGTTAAACGAAGCGAATAAAAGAATTAGACCAGGAAAATTGAATTCAGCTGGCTGAAGAGACGGAAGCCGAAGTGGTTCGGCACACAACAGCCCCCGCAGCGCCGAGCCGGCCGGAATGTATCGGGCGTACATCTTTAATCAACTTCGATTCGTCTTGTCGGACTTTACCGCGGCTTCTCTCCTCCCTTCGCCTGCCCCCGCCCGGGTAATAACCATAACGGAGCCAGGCGAAATATATTCCCTTTAAACAGGATTAGATGCAGTCGATCGTGCGAAAGAATCGGCTGATTGGAGTGCCCTGGACTCTTGCTTTAATCAATCGACGTCAACCGCTTTCATTCCCCTTGCTTCGGCATACAACTAAAACGAGGATCTCTCATGGTTCCACGGAACTGCGTGTCTTCCAAGGGCCGTGCCAAGATTTCCATTGACCGGAAAAACAAAGGAACTACCCTCCGGGTTAATCCGGCAAATGCTGCTTAGCTGGAACCGGCGTTACATATTGATAGACGGGGATCTACTGGGATCTGCTAGGTGTTGGTGGTGTGTATCCTCTAGGAGGATCTAGTAGGACCTGCTGAAATACTGATGAGTTCTCTAGTAGGATCTATTAAATATTGATGATGAGCATCCTAGGGGATAGAAGCTGCTAAGTACTGACGAATCCTCTAATTGTGGGTTTGCTAAAATACTCATAAAGCCTCTGCTGGGATCTGCTAGATATTGATGATGGGTATCCCCTAATAGAACCTGCTAAGTACTGACAAATCCTCTAAGTCAGGATCTGCTAAAATACTGACGAGTCCTCTACTGAGATTTGCTAGATATTGATGATAAGTTTCCTCTAAAAGGGCCTGCTAAGCACCGGTGAGTCCCCTAAAGATAGCTTTACTAAAATACTAATGTGTCCTCTATTAGGATCTATCAGATATCAATGATGACTATACTCTAATAGGGTCTGCCAGGTACTGCCTCTCAACCCGGGATTACTGAAATACTGAGGAATCCTCTCCTACTATCTTCTACTAGACACAGTTACGTTCTCCGACAGGGGCTTAGTACAAAATGCTCCCTTTCTTTTCCCTCAATCTTCCATCAGCGTCGCCACAATCACTTTCGGAGAGAACACTTTACGACTAAGCTCCAGCTTGCAGACGGCTACCTCTTTCCTGCTGCTACTACCTGTTCCGTTACCGATCCCTACACATGCCATCCTGAAACGTCCTCGCGTTATCCCGGCGACTGAGACAGGACCTGTTACATAGGAGGAGACTTCCTGGCAGGTCGAAGCCATAGGGGTTAATAGAGAGAGACGGAGAAAGAGGGAGAGGGAAATAGGGAGAGACGGAAAGTAGGTGGAGAGAAAAATAGGGGGAGAGAGAGAAAGAGTAGGCGGTTAGGTAGTCAGGCTGCAGATCGCGTCCGTCTCGCGTGTCCGCAATTTTTCCGGTAGAATCGTTGCCCGCTCGTTCCA
The DNA here is from genome assembly GCA_028455555.1 of Augochlorella aurata. Classification (NCBI taxonomy): domain Eukaryota; kingdom Metazoa; phylum Arthropoda; class Insecta; order Hymenoptera; family Halictidae; genus Augochlorella; species Augochlorella aurata. The sequence goes on along the minus strand of CM052163.1, from coordinate 1,346,055 downwards.
TAATGCATGCCGTGCCGCGCAATGCTCTATGCGATGCAGCCGTCGCCGGACGTTCTCATACGGAGAACGACGCCACGAAGAAAAAGGAGGGGGACAAGCTGCCGGACGGGACGGACCGAGACGGAGCCATCGGGAGGACGAGCGGAGGAAGAGAGAACGAGGGGTGCACGGAGTTGACGGCCAATGGGAGCGAGAAGGTTTTTCGTTATGATCGTAATCTTAGAACCAGAACAGCCGCGGGCATCCGAGAGACCGGCCCGAACCACCGACCCCGGACTCTCTTTCTCCTCTTTTTCCCTCTTCTCTCTCTCCGTCTTCCCCACCCCCCTCTCTCTCACCCTTTCTCACTGCTCTTATCTTTCTCTCCTAGCGCTCGATTTCTTGTCCTCATAGATGCTCGTTTTGCACCCGTTGCTCGAACACCACCTTCCCCTTGCTCCTCTCCCAATTCACCTAGGATTCTTTTCCTCGCGCGGCTTCACGCCTCGCTTCCGGGCGCTTCCTCGGACTAAACGAACCGAAATTCCGCGGTGTGTAACTCACGTCCAGGGTTTGGGGGAACGTTTCTCGTTTTGGTCGTTGCTTTTTAGGGAGCGACGAGCTAATCAGCGGCGTCCTAGTCAATGGACGTGTCGACGCGATGTTGCTCGCAGGCTCAAAGTCTTACCCCATGAGTCTTATACACTGTATAGGGTGTGAGAAATGGTTATGTCATGGCTGCCATAGGCAAACGGTTGCTTGGGGATACATGGTTCCTTTTGCAACTTTGCTCCTCTTGACGAGTACAACAGGATCACTAAAAGACTTGTCGAGTCTCTCGACTCATCTTACACCCTCTACTTGTCTTTTGTTGCAACAAGGGATACCAGAAATGTATTTTTAGTTGAAAAACAATTTTGCAATTATTTTCTATTATTAATTCTCGTCGACGAAACCACTCCGCGGGTGTCTTCGCAGGTGTCTCCGGGATTAATACTATTCCGCGATCGTCTCCACCGGTGAAGGGTTAATCACCGTAGCCGAGAGAGGAGTCGCGGGTCAAGGGGTCGGCGAAACGAGCGGACGCCTCGATGGGCCGCGGGAATAAACAGAAATTACCGGCGGTCCCAGGGCGGAGGGTTTAGCGCGGGAAAATTGTTGTCGTTAACCGTGGAGGGTAATCAGAAAAGGAAGAACATCTGTCGCGCTGTTGACAGTGACGCAGCGCGATGCCAAGCGAATTTGCCGTCGCCAGGAAATTCCGCGCGAGGTAGCCCCGGCCTGGCGATGATGAAACGGCGACGGGACGCGACGGGACGCGGCGCGGCGGTCGTCGTCGTCGTCGCGGAGGGCTGTTTTAAAAGAAATATTCAACGGCGAGCCGGCAAATGAGAGAGCCGCCGCGCGCTCGGCAAAGAGAAACAGCAACGGAGAAAGGAGCGGAGTCATGGTTGCTCGTGTGCCGCTGGCCGTCCCATTTGCGTCAGAGAGGAAAGCCCCGGCGTGGGGGACAAGGAAAAGGGAATATGACATTCATCTCCCAGCGCTGGGGCCCCCGATGCTACGTGGAACCGGGTAAAGTGACAACAGCCGCGCTGCGCTGATGAAAGGGAGGATACCGCGTAATCCTCCCGAGTCCGGTTTTCGAGAAGGGTTTACGTCAACGGGCGACGATGTTTTAAAGGGCATAGCCGGATAAGATGCTCGAATGTGTCTCCGGCAAACTCACTTTTGTCCGGGCTACTCGAGATAACAGGCTGAGCCAAGTCGCGACTCCTTATCCACGCCGCGACTCGGCCGGCTAGATCGAGCTCGATTTCTCCCGTTCCCCGGAACGGAAAATTATGAAAAAATTCGTGAGTCGTCTATCCAATGGGACACAGCGCTGTGAATTTTTTCAGAATTTTCGGTTGCGATATGGACGTTTTAGAAGTCCGGAAACTTGGAGATGTCGCGCTACGTCTTAAAATGTTTTCAATAAACTTGCGATGGGGACAATTTAAAGCGCGTTCTCGAGACATATCGAACCGGTTTCGAGCGACATCCGGCGCGATTTTACGGACCGGTCGAGAGCGTTGTCATCCAGTGCTTCGAGGGGCGAGATATTTTAAACACTCGCGGATCTCCGCGTCGACGCTCGGAATCGAGGACAGGCGGGTCTCTATTTTCCCTTCGCCGGGCTTTCCCCGATCGAAAGTTATCCGTTTGCTCGCAGCCGGCCCAGAAAAGCGATACATCATGCCCGGCGACTGAAAATCGTCCGAGATAATCGTCCGCGAGAAATAAAACGGCCGAGTGTCGTACAAAATGACGAGCACCCGTAATGACAGGCCGCTGGCTTTGGTTGGCAAGATTGATAACTATCCGATGCACCGATCGAAACGAGAAACCCATTACTTATCTCCGAAAGGACTATCATTATGCTTGTTCCCCCCTGGTCCTGCCCACCGCAGCGGCGCTCGACGACGTTCGACGCATCGGATCGGTAGCGTAAGAGTAATTAGTTGAAATTATTCCACGTCGAGCTCTGGGAAATGAATATAATCCGGCGACGGACGACCGCCGATGCAAGTAATCGTCCCGCCGGCCGATCATTTTCAATTCCGAGACCACGGACGATAATTGAGCGAATTTTTGCCCGGCAAGCCGTCCGCGGTCGGCGGCGACGCGCCGCGGCCTCTGGAAACCCGTTTGTCCTGGGCAGAAGTGAATCTTTAAAGACCATGTTAAATGGAAACTGTTTTAATTTGTTTATTATCGTAGCACTAATAGACAGCTGAGATCGAGACGATTAAAATGAGCCCAAACACGACGAAAATCGGACCACAAAGCGTTTGTCACTATATACCGAGTGACCGAAATAACTTGATGACGATTTTAATAGTTCAATGTTTCTATATATTTTTATCATTACAGCAATTCATCAAAAAATATCTAGCTTTGACATGTTTTAAAATAACGATACAAGAAGAATATTTAAAATGATCAAATTATTCTGATCACCCTGTATACATTAATTAACTTAAACTAATCCGATTAATGTCGTGTTCGTACTCATTTTAATCGAGAGAATCTCAGCTATCTATTTGTACTGTAGTTCAATAGGTAGGTCAATCTTTAAACAAAATAGGCTTTGCAAGAAGTCAGGATTTCGGCAGCAGACCACCGATTGCTCTACAGCGAGAATCGAGAAGGTTTCCGTGAGGCAAGAGGTGCGCGACGATCCCAGAAACGTGAAAGAACTCCGCCGGGGCGGGTCGTCCTCGGAGACACTTACCTGGAGATGGAGCTGTCCGTTATTGTCCACCCATCCGATGACCATGTCTGCTCGGACCTTGTCGCCGTCCTTGGAGAAACCGAAGCCCATGTAGCCGAGGGTTTTCACTTGGATCTCGAACATGATATCATTCTCGCTGGGCGTCCACAGGACTAGGAACTTGTCGTCCAGGGCGGCGCTGTGTTTCCAATCGACGGAGAGCACGCCGCTGATTAGCACCAAGGCGGGCAGGAAACACGACGCGATTACGGTCTTCATCTTTGCGACCGATGACGCCTCAAAACATCTGCAACGAAAAGATCGCAGCTGGTTAGCAGTTGCTACGGATCCCAATTATTCGGTACAAAGGAATCAAAATCGGCCTCGGTAGAATTGGGAATTGGAAAACCAAATAAGCGAAACGGGAGCCTTTGTGGAAGCGGAATCGATTAACGAAAGTTAAACGCGCTCCACTTCGCACGTTCTCCGATTTTAATTAACCTCTCGATTTCGCTTAGGCGTGTACAGGTGCTACGGATTTCGAAAGGTTGCGTACAGCGTACTCGGAAATTTTCAACTCGACGATCTCGTGTTAACCGAGTCGGAAAAAGGTTAAGAAAAACGACCGTCTCTTTTATTAACGTTCCCGTTCCAAGCATTCGCAATTTTCTAAAAATCTTCGGCGGATCATCGAGTGCGCCGGAAATGAAACGCGAAGAAAAAACTGCTTTTCACACGGACCAAAGTCTCCGTTCCGAAGCGCGTTCAGCCCGCGATGCTCGCCAATTTGCAGGCCGAGGATCGGCGAGCAGCTTCCGCAACGACCATAACGCGGCAATTACAAGCACTTAGAATCCTTACACGGCGGAACGGTTCCCGTTAGCGCGGCGATTTTTTCCGTCGGTTCCCGGGGTGTTCCACGAAGAAAATGGAAGAGACCTATCGTATCGACGCGAGCGCCGATGACGCCGGCCAGCAGGCTCCCTGCGACTCTTGTTTCCACGCCGGCAACGGATCGTTAGGCTTCTATTTAGTAGTTTTACGCGGCCATAGTCGGCGGAGCAATGTTTCCCTTAAATATTTTAACAACGCTCGCTGGCCATTAACCGCGTCGCTGCAGATCCACTTGCCCCCCAACAACGGTGTTGCCACATCTACCGGCTTTTTCGTCGATCGACGGACATTTATCCTTGCCTACTGGCCTCAAACCAAAGTCCCCAAATATTTTGTGAGTCTACTAGTCATAGTGACACCTAGTGATGACCGCAGGAGATCCCAGCCGTAGATATGTCACTTCCCAGAGCGGTCAAGAGCAGTAGTCTACTACCTTGACCGAATGATTTACGGATCCCCCGTCGCAGATATAAGATTCTGAGTATTTTTCCTGTTAGAGCATACAGATTCACGAATTTTGAAGGTGGCTGCGTGCCCCTAACGTGTAAACTGCCGCCGTGCTCCCTCGTGGGGTTGCGGGACCGGTAGCTGCCCGTTGGCCCGGTCGATCTTTCCTGTCGTCGGCGAGCATACACCCACGGTATTTTCTCTCGTTTGCCGCGTAAAATCGTATTAACCTCTTTATCGTCCCCCGTGTTCGCCCCAGTTGCCGCATCGAGGCAGGGAGAGTGGGACACGCCGGTAGACGACGCGGTGGGGAGGATGGGAACAGGGACAACCGGCTGCGCGAGCGAGCGAGCCCGGTAAATTAAGTCACCGGCCGAAAATTCCTATCTGCCTCCGTTAATCCGACGAATCCGGACACGCTCCGACTGATTTATTTCACCCACTGCGTCTCCACGCGATTATAAAGCGATAGCTTTAACGTGGTTCAACTATTATATTCGGTTAGCCAAACGAGATTCCCTGTAATAAACCGAGCTTAATCGCATTACAACTTCCGGTATTATTCAATCCACCTTTGTCCTCCATCGTCCGGTGGTGCTAGTGTTTTTACTTCGAGCGAGGCTCCTCTCTGTTCAGGATTTAATTAAGCTCCGCTCAAAACTGAACTAACTTCGCTGGGATTTTTTAAGATTTCTTGGGGGAGAATGGAGTCTTGCTACTACATTTTCTGACTGAATTTACTGCTGTTGTATTACATTGGGTGGCTACTCTTAAATGATTCGTCACCTATTTGGATGTATGTCTTCAGTAACTGCTGTTCTGATATCCCCTAAGACAGCGTCTGCTGGATTAGCTAAAATACTCTTGGGGTCTGCTAAGCTAGCTAGAGTTAGCTACACTTGGGATATGCAAGAATTGTTAAAATAATTATGAATCCTCTTAGGGGGCTATAGTCTGCTAGATATTGAAAAGGACTTCTTCAGTAGAGACTCCTAGATCCCAACGAGTCCTCCACTAGAATATGCTTCCTAAAATGCTGAAGAGTCTTCTATCAGGGTTTCCTAGAATATTGACCAGTCCTCAACTAGGATCTCCTAGATATTGAAGAGGACTTCTTCAGTAGAGACTCCTAGATCCCAACGAGTCCTCCACTAGGGTATGCTTCCTAAAATACTGAAGAAACCTCTAGCAGGGTTTGCAAGATACTGACGAGTCCTCTACTAGGATCTACCAGATATGGAAGATGACACCTTCAGTAGAGACTCCTAGATCCCAACGAGTCCTCCACTAGGGCATGCTTCCTAAACTACTGAAGAGACCTCTATCAGGGTTTGCAAGATACTGACGAACCCACCACTATGATCTGCCAGATATGGAAGATGATACCTTCAGTAGGGGTTCCTATATCCCAACGAATCCTCCACTAGGGTATGCTTCCTAAACTACTGAAGAGACCTCTATCAGGGTTTTGGAATACTGTCGAGTCCCTGTGAGTTCAACACTCGGTTGATTCGCTCTCCGTAGCATCCCCGTGACTTAAAATTGTATCGGTTAGGAGGATCCGGAGGACATCCGGGATACATCCGGGAACAGCAAGTTGCATTTCGATAATGCAGTTCCCATGTAATTCGAATCGATCACGGTGCATGTTCGCGCGAAGACAAGCTTGGTTTTCTAAACGCGAGCCGTGTCTTATTTAAGGGAAGAACAGCGGATAGCTGTTATCGGAAAACCCCGGTGCACCGCGTGCACCGTGGAAGCGTTCCGGCTGTGTTTCGATTTTCTCTCGGCGGAGTAGGTTTAATCATAGGGCTCGATCAATGAGAAGTCAACGCCGGGGGTCCACGGCCGACGCGGAGCCAATCAAATGAGCCGACGGACGTTTTAATTGTCGCTTTTAATTCGGAATTCCAGGCCAGTTGAACGGGCTTGTAGGTGTACAATTCCACGGGAAACTGCAATTCCAGATCGCGCTGCCCCGCGCGGAACGGTCCAACAGATTTCTAATTAGAGCCTCGTAATTCGCAATTAGGTCTTTCAGGAGGTACACGGGCCACAAAAGAATCTTAATCAAAAGAAGCCCGGGCTAGTCACTATGCCGCTTCTACACGCTCGCCGGCCGAGTCCACCGAAGACAGGCTCTCCTCTCTCTCTCTCTCTCTGCTCCGCGATACGCCGATCGATGCCAGCTCAGAAAACTCGCTCGATTCTGGAAACAGTAATTAAAGCCCCGGCGAGGCTCGCCCGGTAATCTCGAGGAGAACAAAGCGATACCGATCGTGTCATTAGCCACGTTCGATTCACCGTCCCTAACAATGATCGACGTCGACCTTAATTTCTGATCGGCGGAGCAGCCCGCCGATTCGATTATCAAAGACGACGGCCCGACGACGATGTACATTCTTATCCGCCGCTTTGCCAGGCTGCCGATCAATTTTAGCTACCACGGCTCCATACGCCGTAATCGTGGAAGTCAGCTCTCTGTCGCAGGCCTTCGTTCAAATGAATATATATTTAATTAATATTAAATTGTTCGAATTTAATATTAATTAAATTTTAAGCGCATTTTCGAACTCAAATTTGTAATTGGAGGACACGGTCACATTGAATCAGCAATTTTCAATTGAGTACAGTCTTCGGATTTTGGCCACGTGTTTGGGATTCGAGACCATAATCTCCGCAGCGACGAGAAGAATAACGTAATTAACGACGCGGCCGAACGGACACGCGCGGAACCGGATAAAATTGCGTGGCGGCCGAGGTGGGAGGGGCGGGCGAGAAGGGAGAAAAAAGGGAGGAAAAAAGCGCGGCGATGCGTCGTTTATACTGCGTCCGCGGCAATCAAGCAAGACGCGGTCTGGTTCGAGGGCGAGCGAGCAAAGTCAATTTACAACCGCGGAATGAGCGTTGCCGTGACCGGGAATCTGCGCATCACGGCCAGCAATGGGAACAAAAGAAGAAAGAAAAACGGAACGGGCACACGCGGCCGAGAATCGGAAGCAGAAATAGACGGACGGTCGACGTAGGAGTCGGTAAACACGGGGAGAAGCTTGATCAAAGGACGCGGAGAGAAGGATTGAAGCCTCGATGGAAAATTCAGTGGCTCCGCCGGCGATCGCGCAACAGCGCGACAGTCGATGATCGTCGCGCAGTGTGCAAATCCCTAAAACGCAGCCAAAACGCAAAAGCAGCGAGGATTATAGAGGATTTTTGGGGGATCCGATCACGTTCCCAGGATTTGGGGACAGCGTGTGCCTTACGGGTTTTTGGGTTTGGCTGTACAAAGGATATACTATTTGTTAATAATAATGTACTGTAAACTATTTTGTCCTACATTACGTCATAGGGACGTCGATGAAGTATTTTAGCTAATGGTCAAAGTGGAT